>JAWNOR010000399.1:0-34721 GCA_035045885.1 Drosophila borealis
TAAATACCCATTGCCCCTTATATCGGATCAAATAGCTAGATTTAACGGAGCAAATGTATTTTTCATGTTTAGGCATGGCGAGCGGGTATTATCAAACTCCTCTGCATGAAGATTCGATAGAGTGTACAGCTTTTGTCACCCCAGATGGCCAGTATGAATTTTTATGCATGCCGTTTGGGCTCAAAAACGCGCCTTCAGTTTTCCAACGTACAGTGATGCAAGCCCTCGGAGACCTTGCAAATAAATTTGTGGTTGTCTATATGGATGACGTACTGATAGTAGCTTAAACGAAAAGTTAGGCCTTGGAAAGGTTAAAGATTACTCTTGACGTTCTCACAAAAGCTGGATTTTCATTTAATGTAAAAAAGTGTTCTTATCTTAAGGCATCTGTTCGATATTTAGAATATGAAGTGAGTGCTGGTGAAATTTGTCAAAATTCGCTTAAAATTTCAGCGTTGACTGCCCTACCTCCTCAGTCGGTCTCTGCTTTAAGACTATTCATTGGACAAGCGTATTATTTTCGGCAATTCATGCAAGGATTTTCTTGTTTTATGTAACCTGTTTGGTCAAGTAACAGCAGAGACAACACCGACGGCTGCGGACATCATCCAACAACAGAAAATAACAATCATAATTACAGCCTAAGAGCAAATAGTTTTTTGCGCGCTGTTTGTAAGCTGCTGCCCACTCTCTTTCTGCATTGCTTTGCTTTACATTGACTCTCGCTGCCCTTCGCTCTACCCGGCGAGCGTCTTATTGGAGTTTCGCTTCGTTTCGCTTTACATATTGTCATAGTTTAGTTTTTCGTTTGATCGCAACCTAGGTACAACTAATTCGAGTTGGCTGCCAAGCAACAATATAAAAATATAATCTCTACTAAGTGCCCTGCGCGGCAATAAATATATTCGAATACAAATATACATAAGTGTTTGAATTTCGCTGCACACAAGCAGTTAGAATTAATTGGTTGCAAAAAAGCTTGCAACTACACATTTTGGTGACACCGACGTGAATCTTTCCTTCTATTTTTCTTGTACTTCGTTCTTGTCGTTTCAACGGACAGTTTATCAGTTCGGGCACAGCGGTGTGGTGAGCCGTTTGTTTGCGCATCTGCATACAGTTGGTTGTTATACATAAACGCCGTAGCAAATCCCCGTTAATCGTTGCGCTCTATAACCCGCTATACGCTATCGCGCTCGAACGAACACTTGTGCGATCAAACTTGTATTGTAGTTCGGCTGTGTGAACCTTGTTGTGCGCTACATTCATAATGTTTGATGAAGGTGCAAGTGCAAATGGAAATGATGAGGCGACATCAGCTAGTCAAGTGGCGGTTGGAACCCAGGCTGCTGTTTTTAAAATAAAGATTAAGAATTTAAGTGATCGACTCAATAGATTGTCCTTGGAACTTGATCCCGCTCGACTTCGCGATGTTGATGACTACGAGCTGTAAGATAACATAAGAATGGCATCTGACTTGCAGGCGAAATTTGAAACAATCTATGATAGTTTTTTAGATGTGGGTCATGCCAGCGTTGAAGAGGATCTTCAGACAAGTTTTGAGTCAACTATTAGACAGCTACGGCTGTCCCTTCAACGCGAGCGCGGAAATCGAAGCAAGGTTCAGCAGATTCCACATTGTTCCACCTTCAATTCAGCGTTTTAATAACAAGCGTCTTATTTTTCAGGCACACATCGCTGAAATTTTGAGTTTGAGAAAGATGGATAAGGGCGCGACGGCACAGCTGCGCGAATTTTCAGATAAGCTCAACTCTCATCTACGTGCTTTAAAATCGATGGGCAGTGTGGAACAGATCGCCGGTAGCGTCATAGTACATACGTTGCTGCAAAAACTAGATAGCGTTACGCAAGCTAGCTGGGAGGATGATGCGCCGTTGGACGTCATACCATCATGCGAGCGGCTTACAGCCTTCATAGAGAGGCGTTGCCAAAGGCTGGCAAATGCGGATCACGCTACGGCAATGTACACGCCTAGCTCCCAGGTGGGCCAGAACAACAGTAGTAGAAGAACGTTTGTAGTGACTAGGAATGGAACGAGTGCTTGTATGTTTTGTGAAGTCGCAGGCCACTCTATTTATAAATGTTTGCAATTCGCAAATTTATCGCCCTCGCTGCGCCTTCACGAAGCCAAGCGGCTTGCGCTGTGCCTAAATTGCCTGCAAAGGGGACATCAGCTGAGAGTCTGCGGCTCCAGCGCTTGCAGAGTTTGTGGAAGCAAACATCATAGCTTGTTGCATCTTGGCAACACAAGCAGTCACATCTCTGCTTCTAGCCCAAACAATGATCAAGATACCGAAACTTATTCGTCTTCCCAAAACACCTTGGCGGCACTTTTATCTTCGCCTCTCACTACCGCCCAGCATTTCAAGCACGATGTTGTCCTGCTTGCCACTGCCGTCATCACGCTGGCTCCTTGGTGCCCTGCCGTGCGTTGCTCGACTCTGGGTCGCAGTTGCACATCATCACCTCTCGTCTTGCTCATCAGCTCCAACTGCGCAAATTCAAGTCAACAGCAATCGTCTCTGGCATTGGTAATGCAGCATTTGCGTCCGATGGTTTTTCGGTCAACATCAATGTCAAATCTCGAGTGTCGGAGTACTCCACATGCATCCCGGCCTTGATTGCACCATCCATCACCGATAATCAGCCTGGCTTCACTCTTGACCCTGCATCATGGAATATTCCATCAAATATACAACTAGCTGATCCTGAATTCTTTAAATCTCAGCAAATCGACATGTTGATTGGAGCCAGTCTGTTCTTCGATCTGCTATGCGTCGGCCAGATTAAACTAGCTGCTGGACTGCCGATATTGCAAAAGACTCGCCTTGGTTGGGTGGCTACGGGAGGTGCTTCACATGCAGGAAAATCATCATTAATGGCCATGAGATCAATGGTGAATCCAGATCTGCTGGTTGACTCGCATCTGCAGCCGAATACACAGATTTTTGGGAATTGGAATGCTGCACCGAGCCTGAGTCCTTACCAAACAAGGAGGAACGCGACTGTGAGGCACACTTTCAGGCCAATTTTAAACGTCTGTCGACTGGCGACTAGGCATGTATCAGCTGGGTGACTCCTATCAACAGGTGGTTCGTCAATTCCTGAACTTAGAAAGAAAACTAGACCGCAATCCAGTATTGAAAACCCAGTATGCAGCATTTATCAAGGAATATCTTGACTTGGGTCACATGTCACTTGTAACCTTAGTTGCACTGGGCCAATGCAAGTACTACCTGCTACATCACTGCGTGCTGAAGGAGGATAGCACTACAACCAAGCTAAGGGTCGTGTTTGATGGCTCGGCAGTTACTACCTCTGGACACTCGCTAAATGATGCACTGATGGCAGGTCCTACCATCCAACCGAAGCTGTTTTCGATACAGATGCGGTTTCGTACATTTGCAGTCGCCCTGACAGGCGATATATGCAAAATGTATCGATGCGTACGAGTCGAACCCGCAGACAGTTATTTTCAATGTATCTTGTGGCGTGAGTCTCAGCATCAGAAGATACAGATTTACAAATTAGACACCATCACCTACGGCACAAAACCAGCATCGTTTCTCTCAGTGCGAGCTATGCACCAACTGGCCATGGATGAGCAGAAAACTTTCCCTAGTGGCTCTGACATTCTTAAAAGAGATTTCTACGTGGATGATCTCATTTCTGGTGGTAGCTGTGTTCAAGAAGCAATTGAGATATTGAAGCAAACATCTGGACTACTCGCCAAGGGGAACCTTAGGCTGCGGAAATGGTGTTTTAGCGACACAGGCAGTGACGGCAGACGGGATCCCGCTTCAGACTGTCTCCTTTTCTCCTTCTCTCCACTGAGATTGCCCTCCAGACTGACAAAACGGTCAATACTCTCCGCAATTGTTCGCTTTTACGAGAGAGAGCCTGCCCGTACACTTAAGCACAGCCTGGGTCAACTTCTACGCTGATTTTGAGTATACTCAGCAATTCCAGTATCCCCGTCGAGCACTCTCATCAGACAGTACAGTGGAGATTCACGGATTTTGTGATGCCAGCCTAAGCGCTTATCGAGCATGCGTCTATACAGTCTCAAAGTGCCATGACAACACCAGCGTGCGTCGCTTATGCTCCAAATCGCGTGTCGCGCCTGCGAAAACCATCACGGTACCAAAGCTGGAACTCTGCGGAGCTGCATTACTGGCTCAACTTCTCAGCGAAATATGCCAAATGAAAGTGTTCGACTGTCGGTATTACTGTTGGTCAGACTCTGCCGTGACTTTGGCTTGGATTCGCAATGATGCTTCGAAATTCCATGTTTTCGTTGCCAACCGAGTCGCAGCCATCCAATAGCTCACCACTGGAATGGAATGGCATCATATTCCCACTGAATTAAACCCGGCGGATATAATTTCACGAGGAGCGCTGCCTAGTGAGCTCTTCCGGTCTCCATTATGGGCCCATGGTCCGAGTTTTCTCAGTAAGGGAAAGGAAGAGTGGCCTGCCTCCTGTGTACCTGTACCTGTGTACCGGATCTCTCGATTGGTTGCAAGTTCATCAATTCGTTTTCCAAGCTGCAGCGGGTCTTTGCTTATGTTTATAAATTTGTAAATCGAATTCGAGGAGCTGAACTAACTGTTGACCACTTGCATCATGGCACACATTGGTTGCTGCGGTCAGTGCAAATGGCTACTCTTAGCGATGACTACAAGGCATTGAAGGAAGGAAGGCATGTCAAACCGTCTAGCTCAATGGCCTCTCTTGCACCATTCCTTGACGACTTCGGCCTACTCTGCATCGGTGGACGGCTGAAAAACTCGTCGTTGGACTTCTCAGCGCGACATCCGATTATATTGCCCCGTCAGCATCCTGTGACGCGAGCAATCATAGTTCACTTTCATAAACGAAACTTACACGCTGGACCTCGCGCTTTATTGTCTTCGATTCGGCTCCAGTACTGGCCCATTGGCGGCCGAAAAACAGTCTCCAGTATTGTTGCCAAATGCATAATCTGTTTTCGTGCCAAACCACGATTGGCAGAGCATATAATGGCAGACCTACCAGCTGATCGTTTTGATACATCGTATCCCTTTATGGTCACTGGCGTTGATTACTGTGGACCATTTTACTACAAGAACGAAGTGCGCAACAGGCCACCAGTGAAATGCTATATCAGTCTGTTCATATGCTTCGCTAAAAAGGCGGTGCACTTCGAGCTTGTAAAGGATTTGTCCACAACATCGTTTCTAAACGCCCTAAAACGTTTCATCCTGACTCGCTCTCGACCTTCAAGGATCTGGTCTGACAATGCGACAAACTTCGTAGGTGCCAAGAACGAACTAGCAGATCTGAGCCGCCTATTCCTGAGTGACGTGATGTCAAGGCCGTTAACGAGTTTTGCCTAACCGACTCAATTGAATGGTTGTTCATCCCTCCTCGCTCTCCGCACTTTGGCGGACTATGGGAAGCCGCTGTGAAGACTGCTAAGCACCACTTTTATCGATCTGTTTGCTCTTCCATTTTGGATTTCAATTCGCTGCGCACGCTCGTCTGCCACATCACGGCAATTATTAATTCTCGACCATTACTTCCACTTCAGAGCATCCAGGTGATCTTGACGTCTTGACACCCGCACACTTCCTGGGTTCAGCGCCACCTTCATCATACATTGAGCCCGATCTAAGGCAGCTTAACTTCAATCGGCTTAATTATTTCCTTGGTGGTCCTTGTAAAGAATGAGAATCTACCGCCGCTGAAGTGGCCACTCGCTAGAGTGCAAGAGCTGATCTCTGGATCTGATGGGGTATCCAGAGTTGCTGTGCTTCAAACTGCGAGTGGAGTCATACGTAGAGCTGTACGAAAGCTGTGTTTGCTGCCCAAACAGGATGATGTTGAAAGCCCTTGCCTTCCAACGGGGGGAGAATGTTTGGTCAAGTAACAGCAGAGATAACACTGACGGCTGCGGACATCATCCAACAGCAGAAAATAACAATCATAATTACAGCCTAAGAGCAACTAGTTTTTTGCGCGCTCTTTGTAAGCTGCTGCCCACTCTCTTTCTGCATTGCTTTGCTTTGCATTGACTTCCGCTGCCCTTCGCTCTAACCGGCGAGCGTCTTATTGGAGTTTCGTTTCGTTTCGCTTTACATATTGTCATAGTTTAGTTTTTCGTTTGATCGCAACCTAGGTAAAACTAATTCGAGTTGGCTGCCAAGCAACAATATAATATAATATATTCGAAAGCAAATATACATAAGTGTTTGAATTTCGCTGCACACAAGCAGTTAGAATTAATTGGTTGCAAAAAAGCTTGCAACTACACAAAACCATTATATCTTTTAACATCAGAAAAGAATGAATTTAGTTGGTAGATAGAACATGAACAAATACGAAAAAAGTTATTTATATTCTAACACAGAAGCCAGTCTTAGTAATTTTTGATCCGCAGTATCCAATCGAGTTGAATACCCATGGAAGCGCTCGTGGATATGGTGCCATTTTGTTCGATAAAATTCACAACAAGTCCCATGTTGTTGAATATTATAGTAAGGCTGCTTCACCCGCTGAGTCACGATACCATTCGTATGAATTGGAGACTCATTGACTCTTGTCATATCAATAAAACATTTTCCCCATTATTTGTTGGGCAGAAATTTTGTTTTATTTACAGATTGCAACTCACTTAAAGCATCAAGGACTAAAAGTGACCTATCTCCCAGGGCACAAAGGTGGTGGGCCTATTTACAGTCGTTCACATTTGATATTCAATTTATGGAAGGAAAACGTATGGCTCACGTTGATTTTTTTATCAAGAAATCTTCCTTCGGCCGATTCGACTTTGGTAACTTGTAAAATTCCTGAAAAACGAATTAATTTGGTAGAAATTTTTAGCAATTGGTTTATGGCTGAATAACGTCAAGATTCTGATATTTTTAATATTGTGAATAAATTAAAAGAGAATTCCTGTGCTATGACATCGCAAAAACCTATAAAGTTGAGAGCAGGAATACTTTGTTGAAAAATACAGCGAAATAGCAGATCTCGGTCTCTATCAATTGTTCCTCGAGCTTTTAAATGGTCTGTAATAAATCAAATTCATGAGTCAATTATGCACGTTAGACAAGGCCTATGATTATTACTGGTTTGATCACGTGGCTAAACATATTCGAAAATTTGTTGAAAACTGCATTACTTGCAAAATGTCAAAGTTGTTCTCAGGTAAAATTCAAGCTAGTCTCCATCCAATACCAAAAGTCGATATACTTTGGCACACTTTCCATATAGACATAACTGGGAAGTTAAGCGCCAAGTAGACGCCTTTACTTAATTTGTCTATCTTACTCACACGCTTAAAAATGATGCTGAAAATGGCATAAGTGCAGTGACATCAGCTGTATCTTTGTTTGGAGTACCAAACCGCATAATAGCGGATCACGGACGGTAGTTTGCTAGCACTAAATTCAGCGAGTTTTGTTCACAAAAAAAAATAAATTTGCATTTAATCGCGACAGGTGCAACGCGTTATGAACACCTTGAAAAACTTACTAACTGCAGTTGAGACTAGAAGCCGGCCTTGGCAAGATGCGTTAAATGAAGTTCAGTTGGTTTTAAATTGTACGGTAAATCGAGTGACAAGGGCAAGCCCCTAGAGTTGTTCATTGTTCCCTTCGACGCAAATTAAAGTGCCTCCCCTGGTCCTGGGAAGCACGCTGCAGGTTGTGACGGACAATTTCGAACCCTTCGTTCAGACGTCCGGCCTTTTCCCTTGGTGTTTGCTGGACAGTGGTGGACCCAGGCGTAACCTGTCGTATAAGGCAACGAGGAGACGAGGCTCGTGACCTTCAAGGATCTGGTCTGACAATGCGACAAACTTCGTAGGTGTCAAGGCCGTTAACGAGTTTTGCCTAACCGACTCAATTGAATGGTTGTTCATCCCTCCTCGCTCTCCGCACTTTGGCGGACTATGGGAAGCCGCTGTGAAGACTGCTAAGCACCACTTTTATCGATCTGTTTGCTCTTCCATTTTGGATTTCAATTCGCTGCGCACGCTCGTCTGCCACATTACGGAAATTATTAATTCTCGACCATTACTTCCACTTTCAGAGCATCCAGGTGATCTTGACGTCTTGACACCCGCACACTTCCCTGGGTTCAGCGCCACCTTCATCATACATTGAGCCCGATCTAAGGCAGCTTAACTTCAATCGGCTTAATTATTTTCAGCGCGTCACATATCTCCAACAAGTATTCTGGGCCCGTTGGCACGAAGAATTTTGACGCTTCTTCAACAGCGCTCCAAATGGAGCACTCCTCAGCCTGGACTCTCCATTAACGATGTGGTCCTTGTAAAGAATGAGAATCTACCGCCGCTGAAGTGGCCACTCGCTAGAGTGCAAGAGCTGATCTCTGGATCTGATGGGGTATCCAGAGTTGCTGTGCTTCAAACTGCGAGTGGAGTCATACGTAGAGCTGTACGAAAGCTGTGTTTGCTGCCCAAACAGGATGATGTTGAAAGCCCTTGCCTTCCACACGGGGGAGAATGTTTGGTCAAGTAACAGCAGAGACAACACTGACGGCTGCGGACATCATCAACAGCAGAAAATAACAATCATAATTACAGCCTAAGAGCAAATAGTTTTTTGCGCGCTCTTTGTAAGCTGCTGCCCACTCTCTTTCTGCATTGCTTTGCTTTGCATTGACTTCCGCTGCCCTTCGCTCTAACCGGCGAGCGTCTTATTGGAGTTTCGTTTCGTTTCGCTTTACATATTGTCATAGTTTAGTTTTTCGTTTGATCGCAACCTAGGTAAAACTAATTCGAGTTGGCGCCAAGCAACAATATAATATAATATATTCGAAAGCAAATATACATAAGTGTTTGAATTGTGCACACAAGCAGTTAGAATTATTGTTGCAAAAAAGCTTGCAACTGCACAAAACCATTATTCAACATCAGAAAAGATGAATTTAGTTGGTAGATAGAAATGAACAAATACGGAAAAAATTATTTAATTCTAACACAGAAGCCAGTCTTAGTAATTTGATCCGCAGTATCCAATCGAGTTGAATACCCATGGAAGCGCTCGTGGATATGGTGCCATTTTGTTCGATAAAATTCACAACAAGTCCATTTGTTGAATATTATAGTAAGGCGCTTACCCGTGAGTCACGATACCATTCGTTGATTGAGACTTACTCTTATATAATAAAACATTTTCGCCATTGTTTGTTGGGCAGAAATTTTGTTGTATTTACAGATTGCAACTCACTAAAGCATCAAGGACTAAAAGTGACCATCTCCCAGGGCACAACGGTGGTGGGCCTATTTACAGTCGTTCACATTTGATATTCAATTTATGGAAGGGAAACGTATGGCTCACTTTGATTTTTTATCAAGAAATCTTCCTTCGGCCGATTCGACTTGGTAACTTGTAAAATTCCTAAAAACGAATTAATTTGGTAGAAATTTTTAGCAATTGGTTTTATGGCTGAATAACTCAAGATTCTATATTTTAATATTGTGAATAAATTAAAAGAGAATTCTGTGGCCCATGACATCGCAAAAACCTATAAAGTTGAGAGCAGGAATACTTTGTTGAAAAATACAGCGAAATAGCAGATCTCGGTCTCTATCAATTGTTCCTCGAGCTTTTAAATGGTCTGTAATAAATCAAATTCATGAGTCAATTATGCACGTTAGACAAGGCCTATGATTATTACTGGTTTGATCACGTGGCTAAACATATTCGAAAATTTGTTGAAAACTGCATTACTTGCAAAATGTCAAAGTCGTTCTCAGGTAAAATTCAAGCTAGTCTCCATCCAATACCAAAAGTCGATATACTTTGGCACACTTTCCATATAGACATAACTGGGAAGTTAAGCGCCAAGTAGACGCCTTTACTTAATTTGTCTATCTTACTCACACGCTTAAAATTGATGCTGAAAATGGCATAACTGCAGTGACATCAGCTGTATCTTTGTTTGGAGTACCAAACCGCATAATAGCGGATCACGGACGGTAGTTTGCCAGCACTAAATTCAGCGAGTTTTGTTCACAAAAAAAAATAAATTTGCATTTAATCGCGATAGGTGCAACACGTTATGAACACCTTGAAAAACTTACTAACTGCAGTTGAGACTAGAAGCCGGTCTTGGCAAGATGCGTTAAATGAAGTTCAGTTGGCTTTAAATTGTACGGTAAATCGAGTGACAAGGGCAAGCCCCCTAGAGTTGTTCATTGTTCCCTTCGACGCAAATTAAAGTGCCTCCCCTGGTCCTGGGAAGCACGCTGCAGGTTGTGACGGACAATTTCGAACCCTTCGTTCAGACGTCCGGCCTTTTCCCTTGGTGTTTGCTGGACAGTGGCGGACCCAGGCGTAACCTGTCGTATAAGGCAACGAGGAGACGAGGCTCGCGACCTTGCACCAAGAAGGCGGGCGAGTATCCGGTCGAGTCGGCCACGCTCGTGTTCACCGCCAACGCTATTTCGGGTAGCATCTCGTCCCATCCTCTAGACCGTCCGCTCGGTGGGGTTTTACTGAGGGCAATGCGGCGCCGTGTATTGTACCTCTACGCCGATGGAAGTCAAGAAAACCTTGAATGTCCGGCTTGTAAACTGCACTCCATTGTCGCATACGAACTTCAGAGGGACTCCGAATCGACAGAGTATCCGTTCTCGGAACGCCCTCTGTAAGTGTTCTGCCGTCCCCCTTCTATAGGGGACTAGTTATTAACTAGTTGCATCTCGCAGTACCTCGCATGTCGTGCGGCGTCATAGAACATTCCTGGCCAATAATACCTCTGCGCTAGTCGAGATATTGTCTTCCTCACCCCTTGATGACCCGCCGTCGGGGCATTATGGCACTCCTGCAGAACTCTCTGCCTCTGATTGCCAGCGAGCACAATTTCGTCGGCATGTAGTCCTCGTCGTCGGCTCTGTGTCTCAGGTGGCGATAGATTTGGTCGTTCTTGACAGCATAGTCCGGGTACTTTTCTGGCTCCTTGGTGCGTTTTGCATGCGGTTCATCCGCATGCATATTCTGGATCCAATTTATGGCCAGATTCATTTCTAAATAAAACCTTATCCCCTATTTTTTCTTTAAAATCCCATAAATACCCATTGCCCCTTATATCGGATCAAATAGCTAGATTTAACGGAGCAAAGTATTTTTCATGTTTAGGCATGGCGAGCGGGTATTATCAAACTCCTCTGCATGAAGATTCGATAGAGTGTACAGCTTTTGTCACCCCAGATGGCCAGTATGAATTTTTATGCATGCCGTTTGGGCTCAAAAAACGCGCCTTCAGTTTTCCAACGTACAGTGATGCAAGCCCTCGGAGACCTTGCAAATAAATTTGTGGTTGTCTATATGGATGACGTACTGATAGTAGCTTAAACGAAAAGTTAGGCCTTGGAAAGGTTAAAGATTACTCTTGACGTTCTCACAAAAGCTGGATTTTCATTTAATGTTAAAAAGTGTTCTTATCTTAAGGCATCTGTTCGATATTTAGGATATGAAGTGAGTGCTGGTGAAAGTTGTCAAAATTCGCTTAAAATTTCAGCGTTGACTGTCCTACCTCCTCAGTCGGTCTCTGCTTTAAGACTATTCATTGGACTAGCGTATTATTTTCGGCAATTCATGCAAGGATTTTCTTGTTTTATGAAACCTGTTTCGTCAAGTAACAGCAGAGACAACACTGACGACTGCGGACATCATCCAACAGCAGAAAATAACAATCATAATTACAGCCTAAGAGCAAATAGTTTTTTGCGCGCTGTTTGTAAGCTGCTGCCCACTCTCTTTCTACATTGCTTTGCTTTGCATTGACTCCCGCTGCCCTTCGCTCTAACCGGCGAGCGTTTTATTGGAGTTTCGTTTCGTTTCGCTTTACATATTGTCATAGTTTAGTTTTTTGTTTGATTGCAACCTAGGTACAACTAATTCGAGTTGGCTGCCAAGCAACAATATAGAAACATAATCTCTACTAAGTGCCCTGCGCGGCAATAAATATATTCGAAAACAAATATACATAAGTGTTTGAATTTCGCTGCACACAAGCAGTTAGAATTAATTGGTTGCAAAAAAGGTTGCAACTACAAATTATGTGAATCTTTTCTTCTATTTTTCTTGTACTTCGTTCTTGTCGTGTCAACGGACAGTTTATCAGTTCGGGCACAGCGGTGTGGTGAGCCGTTTGCTTGCGCATCTGCATACAGTTGGTTGTTATACATAAAAGCCGTAGCAAATCCCCGTTAATCGTTGCGCGCTATAACCCGCTATACGCTATCGCGCTCGAACGAACACTTGTGCGATCAAACTTGTATTGTAGTTCGGCTGTGTGAACCTTGTTGTGCGCTACATTCATAATGTTTGATGAAGGTGCAAGTGCAAATGGAAATGATGAGGCGACATCAGCTAGTCAAGTGGCGGTTGGAACCCAGGCTGCTGTTTTTAAAATAAAGATTAAGAATTTAAGTGATCGACTCAATAGATTGTCCTTGGAACTTGATCCCGCTTGACTTCGCGATGTTGATGACTACTTACATAAGAATGGCATCTGACTTGCAGGCGAAATTTGAAACAATCTATGATAGTTTGTTAGATGTGGGTCATGCCAGCGTTGAAGAGGATCTTCAGACAAGTTTTGAGTCAACTATTAGGCAGCTACGGCTGTCCCTTCAACGCGAGCGCGGAAATCGAAGCAAGGTTCAGCAGATTCCACATTGTTCCACCTTCAATTCAGCGTTTTAATAACAAGCGTCTTATTTTTCAGGCATTTTTCATAGCTGAAAATTTTGGGTTTGAGAAAGGTGGATAAGGGCGCGACGGCACAGCTGCGCGAATTTTCAGATAAGCTCAACTCTCATCTACGTGCTTTAAAATCGATGGGCAGTGTGGAACAGATCGCCGGTTGGGTCATAGTACATACGTTGCTGCAAAAACTAGATAGCGTTACGCAAGCTAGCTGGGAGGATGATGCGCCGTTGGACGTCTTCAGCCTTCATAGAGAGGCGTTGCCAAAGGCTGGCAAATGCGGATCACGCTACGGCAATGTACACGCCTAGCTCCCAGGTGGGCCAGAACAACAGTAGTAGAAGAACGTTTGTAGTGACTAGGAATGGAACGAGTGCTTGTGTGTTTTGTGAAGTCGCAGGCCACTCTATTTATAAATGTTTGCAATTCGCAAATGTATCGCTCTCGCTGCGCCTTCACGAAGCCAAGCGGCTTGCGCTGTGCCTAAACTGCCTGCAAAGGGGACATCAGCTGAGAGTCTGCGGCTCCAGCGCTTGCAGAGTTTGTGGAAGCAAACATCATAGCTTGTTGCATCTTGGCAACACAAGCAGTCACATCGCTGCTTCTAGCCCAAACAATGCTCAAGATACCGAAACTTATTCGTCTTCCCAAAACACCTTGGCGGCACTTTTATCTTCGCCTCTCACTACCGCCCAGCATTTCAAGCACGATGTTGTCCTGCTTGCCACTGCCGTCATCAACGTGAAAAATCACGCTGGCTCCTTGGTGCCCTGCCGTGCGTTGCTCGACTCTGGGTCACAGTTGCACATCATCACCTCTCGTCTTGCTCATCGGCTCCAACTGCGCAAATTCAAGTCAACAGCAATCGTCTCTGGCATTGGTGATGCAGCATTTGCGTCCGATGGTTTTTCGGTCAACATCAATGTCAAATCTCGAGTGTCGGAGTACTCCACATGCATCCCGGCCTTGATTGCACCATCCATCACCGATAATCAGCCTGGCTTCACTCTTGACCCTGCATCATGGAATATTCCATCAAATATACAACTAGCTGATCCTGAATTCCTTAAATCTCAGCAAATCGACATGTTGATTGGAGCCAGTCTGTTCTTCGATCTGCTATGCGTCGGCCAGATTAAACTAGCTGCTGGACTGCCGATATTGCAAAAGACTCGCCTTGGTTGGGTGGCTACGGGAGGTGCTTCACATGCAGGAAAATCATCATTCATGGCCATGAGATCAATGGTGAATCCAGATCTGCTGGTTGACTCGCATCTGCACCCGAATAAACAGATTTTGGGGAATGGGAGGCCCGACCCGGGCCACCCCAAAAAAAGGAACACCCCGCGCGCGGCCAACTCCAAGCCAACATCACCGGCGGCGACAGCCACACGCGCCGCCGCGGCGACCCAGCCACTAGCGCGGCAACCCCCGCCGCGAGCCCCCACCCCCAAAAACTACACCGCAATCAACAGCGAAACCCAAACAACCACAACTATCCATGGATCACTAGCACCGCACTACACGTCACGCCACAGCGAGACACCGCCCACACACCCACCACCCGCCGCCCAAGACGACAGCACCCCGACACCCACGAGCCGGGCACGCCACGGCACGCAGACGGCGCGCAGCAGCACCCGGCACAACCCACACCGACGGACCGCCCAACGCGGCCGCAAGCGCGTACCGCCAGACCCACTTTTTTTATGGGCCCATGGTCCGAGTTTTCTCAGTGAGGGAAAGGAAGAGTGGCCTGCCTCCTGTGTACCTGTACCTGTGTACCGGATATCTCGATTGGTTGCAAGTTCATCAATTCGTTTTCCAAGCTGCAGCGGGTCTTTGCTTATGTTTACAAATTTGTAAATCGAATTCGAGGAGCTGAACTAACTGTTGACCACTTGCATCATGGCACACATTGGTTGCTGCGGTCAGTGCAAATGGCTACTCTTAGCGATAACTACAAGGCATTGAAGGAAGGAAGGCATGTCAAACCGTCTAGCTCAATGGCCTCTCTTGCACCATTCCTTAACGACTTCGGCCTACTCTGCATCGGTGGACGGCTGAAAAACTCGTCGTTGGACTTCTCAGCGCGACATCCGATTATATTGCCCCGTCAGCATCCTGTGACGCGAGCAATCATAGTTCACTTTCGTAAACGAAACTTACACGCTGGACCTCGCGCTTTATTGTCTTCGATTCGGCTCCAGTACTGGCCCATTAGCGGCCGAAAAACAGTCTCCAGTATTGTTGCCAAATGCATAATATGTTTTCGTGCCAAGCCACGATTGGCAGAGCATATAATGGCAGACCTACCAGCTGATCGTTTTGATACATCGTATCCCTTTATGGTCACTGGCGTTGATTACTGTGGACCATTTTACTACAAGAACGAAGTGCGCAACAGGCCACCAGTGAAATGCTATATCAGTCGGTGCACTTAGAGCTTGTAAAGGATTTGTCCACAACATCGTTTCTAAACGCCCTAAAACGTTTCATCCTGACTCGCTCTCGACCTTCAAGGATCTGGTCTGACAATGCGACAAACTTCGTAGGTGCCAAGAACGAACTAGCAGATCTGAGCCGCCTGTTCCCGAGTGACGAGCATGTCAAGGCCGTTAACGAGTTTTGCCTAACCGACTCAATTGAATGGTTGTTCATCTCTCCTCGCTCTCCGCACTTTGGGGGACTATGGGAAGCCGCTGTGAAGACTGCTAAGCACCACTTTTATCGATCTGTTTGCTCTTCCATTTTGGATTTCAATTCGCTGCGCACGCTCGTCTGCCACATCACGGCAATTATTAATTCTCGACCATTACTTCCACTTTCAGAGCATCCAGGTGATCTTGACGTCTTGACACCCGCACACTTCCTGGGTACAGCGCCATCTTCATCATACATTGAGCCCGATCTAAGGCAGCTTAACTTCAATCGGCTTAATTATATTCAGCGCGTCACATATCTCCAAGTATTCTGGGCCCGTTGGCGCGAAGAATATTTGACGCTTCTTCAACAGCGCTTCAAATGGAGCACTCCTCAGCCTGGACTCTCCATTAACGATGTGGTCCTTGTGAAGGATAAGAATCTACCGCCGCTGAAGTGACCACTCGCTAGAGTGCAAGAGCTGATCTCTGGATCTGATGGGGTATCCAGAGTTGCTGTGCTTCAAACTGCGAGTGGAGTCATACGTAGAGCTGTACGAAAGCTGTGTTTGCTGCCCAAACAGGATGATGTTGAAAGCTCTTGCCTTCCAACGGGGGAGAATGTTTGGTCAAGTAACAGCAGAGACAACACCGACGGCTGCGGACACCATCCAACAGTAGAAAATAACAATCATAATTACAGCCTAAGAGCAAATAGTTTTTTGCGCGCTGTTTGTAAGCTGCTGCCCACTCTCTTTCTGCATTGCTTTGCTTTGCATTGACTCTCGCTGCCCTTCGCTCTAACCAGCGAGCGTCTTATTGGAGTTTCGTTTCGTTTTGCTTTACATATTGTCATAGTTTAGTTTTTCGTTTCGCAACCTAGGCACAACTAATTCGAGTTGGCTGCCAAGCAACAATATAAAAACATAATCTCTACTAAGTGCCCTGCGCGGCAATAAATATATTCGAAATCAAATATACATAAGTGTTTGAATTTCGCTGCACACAAGCAGTTAGAATTAATTGGTTGCAAAAAAGCTTGCAACTACACAAAACTATTATATCTTTTAACATCAGAAAAGAATGAATTTAGTTGGTAGACAGAACATGAACAAATACGGAAAAAAGTTATTTATATTCTAACACAGAAACCAGTCTTAGTAATTTTTGATCCGCAGTATCCAATCGAGTTGAATACCCATGGAAGCGCTCGTGGATATGGTGCCATTTTGTTCGATAAAATTCACAACAAGTCCCATGTTGTTGAATATTATAGTAAGGCTGCTTCACCCGCTGAGTCACGATACCATTCGTATGAATTGGAGACTCGTTGACTCTTGTCATATCAATAAATATTTTCGCCATTATTTGTTGGGCAGAAATTTTGTTGTATTTACTGATTGCACTCACTTAAAGCATCAAGGACTAAAAGTGACCTATCTCCCAGGGCACAAAGGTGGTGGGCCTATTTACAGTCGTTCACATTTGATATTCGATTTATGGAAGGAAAACGAATATCCACGAGTTGAATACCCATGGAAGCGCTCGTGGATATGGTGCCATTTTGTTCGATAAAATTCACAATAAGTCCCATTTTGTTGAATATTATAGTAAGGCTGCTTCACCCGCTGAGTCACGATACCATTCGTATGAATTGGAGACTCGTTGACTCTTGTCATATCAATAAAACATTTTCGCCATTATTTGTTGGGCAGAAATTTTGTTGTATTTACTGATTGCAACTCACTTAAAGCATCAAGGACTAAAAGTGACCTATCTCCCAGGGCACAAAGGTGGTGGGCCTATTTACAGTCGTTCACATTTGATATTCAATATAGGGAAGGGAAACGTATGGCTCACGTTGATTTTTTATTAAGAAATCTTCCTTCGGCCGATTCGACTTTGGTAACTTGTAAAATTCCTGAAAAACGAATTAATTTAGCAGAAATTTCTAGCTAATTCTGTGGCCCATGACATCGCAAAAACCTATAAAGTTGAGATCAGGAATACTTTGTTGAAAAATACAGCGAAATAGCAGAACTCGGTCTCTATCAATTGTTCCTCGAGCTTTTAGGTGGTTTGTAATAAATCAAATTCATGAGTCAATTATGCACTTAGGATGGGAGAACACGTTAAACAAAGCCTATGAATATTACTGGTTTGATCACATGGCTAAAAATATTCGAAAATTTGTTGAAAACTGAATTACTTGCAAAATGTCAAAGTCGTTCTCAGGTAAAATTCAAGCTAGTCTCCATCCAATACCAAAAGTCGATATACTTTGGCACACTATCCATTTAGACATAACGTGGAAGTTAAGCGCCAAGTAGACGCCTTTACTAAATTTGTCTGTTATACTCACACGCTTAAAATTGATGCTGAAAATGGCATAAGTGCAGTGACATCAGCTGTATCTTTGTTTGGAGTACCAAACCGCATAATAGCGGATCCCGGACGGTATTTTGCTAGCACTAAATTCAGCGAGTTTTGTTAACAAAAAAAATAAATTTGCATTTAATCGCGACAGGTGCAACGCGTTATGAACACCTTGAAAAACTTACTAACTGCAGTTGAGACTAGCAGTCGGTCTTAGCAAGATGCGTTAGGTGAAGTTCAGTTGGCTTTAAATTGTACGGTAAATCGAGTGACAAGGGCAAGCCCCCTAGAGTTGTTCATTGTTCCCTTCGACGCAAATTAAAGTGCCTCCCCTGGTCCTGGGAAGCACGCTGCAGGTTGTGACGGACAATTTCGAATTCTTCGTTCAGACGTCCGGCCTTTTCCCTTGGTGTTTGCTGGACAGTGGCGGACCCAGGCGTAACCTCGTCGTATAAGGCAGCGGGGAGACGAGGCTCGCGACCTTGCACCAAGAAGGCGGGCGAGAATCCGGTCGGGTCGGCCACGCTCGTGTTCACCGCCAACGCTATTTCGGGTAGCATCTCGTCCCACGAGCTCTGATGTTCTTCGATGAACTGTGCCATCATCCTCTAGACCGTCCGCTCGGTGGGGTTTTACTGAGGGCAATACGGCGCCGTGTATTGTACCTCTACGCCGATGGAAGTCAAGAAAACCTTGAATGTCCGGCTTGTAAACTGCACTCCATTGTCGCATACGAACTTCAGAGGGACTCCGAATCGACAGAGTATCCGTTCTCGGAACGCCCTCTGTAAGTGTTCTGCCGTCCCCCTTCTATAGGGGACTAGTTGCTAACTAGTTGCATCTCGCAGTACCTCGCATGTCGTGCGGCGTCATAGAACATTCCTGGCCAATAATACCTCTGCGCTAGTCGAGATATTGTCTTCCTCACCCCTTGATGACCCGCTGTCGGGGCATTATGGCACTCCTGCAGAACTCTCTGCCTCTGATTGCCAGCGAGCACAATTTCGTAGGCATGTAGTCCTCGTCGTCGGCTCTGTGTCTCAGGTGGCGATAGATTTGGTCGTTCTTGACAGCATAGTCCGGGTACTTTTCTGGCTCCTTGGTGCGTTTTGCATGCGGTTCATCCGCAAGGGTGCTGCTCTTCCTAAGTATTCTGGATCCAATTTATGGCCAGATTCATTTCTAAATAAAACGTTATCCCCTATTTTTTCTTTAAAATCCCATAAGTACCCATTGCCCCTTATATCGGATCAAATAGCTAGATTTAACGGAGCAAAGTATTTTTCATGTTTAGGCATGGCGAGCGGGTATTATCAAACCCCAGATGGCCAGTATGAATTTTTATGCATGCCGTTTGGGCTCAAAAACGCGCCTTTAGTTTTCCAACGTACAGTGATGCAAGCCCTCGGAGACCTTGCAAATAAATTTGTGGTTGTCTATATGGATGACGTACTGATAGTAGCTTAAACGAAAAGTTAGGCCTTGGAAAGGTTAAAGATTACTCTTGACGTTCTCACAAAAGCTGGATTTTCATTTAATGTAAAAAAGTGTTCTTATCTTAAGGCATCTGTTCGATATTTAGGATTTGAAGTGAGTGCTGGTGAAATTTGTCAAAATTCGCTTAAAATTTCAGCGTTGACTGCCCTACTTCCTCAGTCGGTCTCTGCTTTAAGACTATTCATTGGACTAGCGTATTATTTTCGGCAATTCATGCAAGGATTTTCTTGTTTTATGAAACCATTATATCTTTTAACATCAGAAAAGAATGAGTTTAGTTGGTAGACAGAACATGAACAAATACGGAAAAAAGTTATTTATATTCTAACACAGAAGCCAGTCTTAGTAATTTTTGATCCGCAGTATCCAATCGAGTTGAATACCCATTGAAGCGCTCGTGGATATGGTGCCATTTTGTTCGATAAAATTCACAGCAAGTCTTATGTTGTTGAATATTATAGTAAGCCTGCTTCACCCGCTGAGTCACGATACCATTCGTATGAATTGGAGACTCATTGACTCTTGTCATATCAATAAAACATTTTCGCCATTATTTGTTGGGCAGAAATTTTGTTGTATTTACTGATTGCAACTCACTTAAAGCATCAAGGACTAAAAGTGACCTATCTCCCAGGGCACAAAGGTGGTGGGCCTATTTACAGTCGTTCACATTTGATATTCAATTTATGGAAGGAAAACGTATGGCTCACGTTGATTTTTTATCAAGAAATCTTCCTTCGGCCGATTCGACTTTGGTAACTTGTAAAATTCCTGAAAAACGAATTAATTTGGTAGAAATTTTTAGCAATTGGTTTATGGCTGAATAACGTCAAGATTCTGATATTTTTAATATTGTGAATAAATTAAAAGAGAATTCTGTGGCCCATGACATCGCAAAAACCTATAAAGTTGAGAGCAGGAATACTTTGTTGAAAAATACAGCGAAATAGCAGATCTCGGTCTCTATCAATTGTTCCTCGAGCTTTTAAATGGTCTGTAATAAATCAAATTCATGAGTCAATTATGCACGTTAGACAAAGCCTATGATTATTACTGGTTTGATCACGTGGCTAAACATATTCGAAAATTTGTTGAAAACTGCATTACTTGCAAAATGTCAAAGTTGTTCTCAGGTAAAATTCAAGCTAGTCTCCATCCAATACCAAAAGTCGATATACTTTGGCACACTTTCCATATAGACATAACTGGGAAGTTAAGCGCCAAGTAGACGCCTTTACTAAATTTGTCTATCATACTCACCCGCTTAAAATTGATGCTGAAAATGGCATAAGTGCAGTGACATCAGCTGTATCTTTGTTTGGAGTACCAAACCGCATAATAGCGGATCACGGACGGTATTTTGCTAGCACTAAATTAAGCGAGTTTTGTTAACAAAAAAAATAAATTTGCATTTAATCGCGACAGGTGCAACGCGTTATGAACACCTTGAAAAACTTACTAACTGCAGTTGAGACTAGCAGTCGGTCTTAGCAAGATGCGTTAGGTGAAGTTCAGTTGGCTTTAAATTGTACGGTAAATCGAGTGACAAGGGCAAGCCCCCTAGAGTTGTTCATTGTTCCCTTCGACGCAAATTAAAGTGCCTCCCCTGGTCCTGGGAAGCACGCTGCAGGTTGTGACGGACAATTTCGAATTCTTCGTTCAGACGTCCGGCCTTTTCCCTTGGTGTTTGCTGGACAGTGGCGGACCCAGGCGTAACCTCGTCGTATAAGGCAGCGGGGAGACGAGGCTCGCGACCTTGCACCAAGAAGGCGGGCGAGAATCCGGTCGGGTCGGCCACGCTCGTGTTCACCGCCAACGCTATTTCGGGTAGCATCTCGTCCCACGAGCTCTGATGTTCTTCGATGAACTGTGCCATCATCCTCTAGACCGTCCGCTCGGTGGGGTTTTACTGAGGGCAATACGGCGCCGTGTATTGTACCTCTACGCCGATGGAAGTCAAGAAAACCTTGAATGTCCGGCTTGTAAACTACACTCCATTGTCGCATACGAACTTCAGAGGGACTCCGAATCGACAGAGTATCCGTTCTCGGAACGCCCTCTGTAAGTGTTCTGCCGTCCCCCTTCTATAGGGGACTAGTTGCTAACTAGTTGCATCTCGCAGTACCTCGCATGTCGTGCGGCGTCATAGAACATTCCTGGCCAATAATACCTCTGCGCTAGTCGAGATATTGTCTTCCTCACCCCTTGATGACCCGCTGTCGGGGCATTATGGCACTCCTGCAGAACTCTCTGCCTCTGATTGCCAGCGAGCACAATTTCGTAGGCATGTAGTCCTCGTCGTCGGCTCTGTGTCTCAGGTGGCGATAGATTTGGTCGTTCTTGACAGCATAGTCCGGGTACTTTTCTGGCTCCTTGGTGCGTTTTGCATGCGGTTCATCCGCAAGGGTGCTGCTCTTCCTAAGTATTCTGGATCCAATTTATGGCCAGATTCATTTCTAAATAAAACGTTATCCCCTATTTTTTCTTTAAAATCCCATAAGTACCCATTGCCCCTTATATCGGATCAAATAGCTAGATTTAACGGAGCAAAGTATTTTTCATGTTTAGGCATGGCGAGCGGGTATTATCAAACTCCTCTGCATGAAGATTCGATAGAGTGTACATCTTTTGTCACCCCAGATGGCCAGTATGAATTTTTATGCATGCCGTTTGGGCTCAAAAACGCGCCTTTAGTTTTCCAACGTACAGTGATGCAAGCCCTCGGAGACCTTGCAAATAAATTTGTGGTTGTCTATATGGATGACGTACTGATAGTAGCTTAAACGAAAAGTTAGGCCTTGGAAAGGTTAAAGATTACTCTTGACGTTCTCACAAAAGCTGGATTTTCATTTAATGTAAAAAAGTGTTCTTATCTTAAGGCATCTGTTCGATATTTAGGATATGAAGTGAGTGCTGGTGAAATTTGTCAAAATTCGCTTAAAATTTCAGCGTTGACTGCCCTACTTCCTTAGTCGGTCTCTGCTTTAAGACTATTCATTGGACTAGCGTATTATTTTCGGCAATTCATGCAAGGTTTTTTTTGTTTTATGAAACCATTATATCTTTTAACATCAGAAAAGAATGAGTTTAGTTGGTAGACAGAACATGAACAAATACGGAAAAAAGTTATTTATATTCTAACACAGAAGCCAGTCTTAGTAATTTTTGATCCGCAGTATCCAATCGAGTTGAATACCCATTGAAGCGCTCGTGGATATGGTGCCATTTTGTTCGATAAAATTCACAGCAAGTCTTATGTTGTTGAATATTATAGTAATCCTGCTTCACCCGCTGAGTCACGATACCATTCGTATGAATTGGAGACTCATTGACTCTTGTCATATCAATAAAACATTTTCGCCATTATTTGTTGGGCAGAAATTTTGTTGTATTTACTGATTGCAACTCACTTAAAGCATCAAGGACTAAAAGTGACCTATCTCCCAGGGCACAAAGGTGGTGGGCCTATTTACAGTCGTTCACATTTGATATTCAATTTATGGAAGGAAAACGTATGGCTCACGTTGATTTTTTATCAAGAAATCTTCCTTCGGCCGATTCGACTTTGGTAACTTGTAAAATTCCTGAAAAACGAATTAATTTGGTAGAAATTTTTAGCAATTGGTTTATGGCTGAATAACGTCAAGATTCTGATATTTTTAATATTGTGAATAAATTAAAAGAGAATTCTGTGGCCCATGACATCGCAAAAACCTAGAAAGTTGAGAGTAGGAATACTTTGTTGAAAAATACAGCGAAATAGCAGAACTCGGTCTCCATCAATTGTTCCTCGAGCTTTTAGATGGTCTGTAATAAATCAAATTCATGAGTCAATTATGCACGTTAGACAAGGCCTATGATTATTACTGGTTTGATCACGTGGCTAAACATATTCGAAAATTTGGTGAAAACTGCTTTACTTGCAAAATGTCAAACTATTTCTTAGGTAAAATTTAAGCTAGTCTCCATCCAATACCAAAAGTCGATATACTTTGGCACACTATCCATTTAGACATAACGTGGAAGTTAAGCGCCAAGTAGACGCCTTTACTAAATTTGTCTGTCATACTCACACGCTTAAAATTGATGCTGAAAATGGCATAAGTGCAGTGACATCAGCTGTATCTTTGTTTGGAGTACCAAACCGCATAATAGCGGATCACGGACGGTATTTTGCTAGCACTAAATTCAGCGAGTTTTGTTAACAAAAAAAATAAATTTGCATTTAATCGCGACAGGTGCAACGCGTTATGAACACCTTGAAAAACTTACTAACTGCAGTTGAGACTAGAAGCCGGTCTTGGCAAGATGCGTTAAATGAAGTTCAGTTGGCTTTAAATTGTACGGTAAATCGAGTGACAAGGGCAAGCCCCCTAGAGTTGTTCATTGTTCCCTTCGACGCAAATTAAAGTGCCTCCCCTGGTCCTGGGAAGCACGCTGCAGGTTGTGACGGACAATTTCGAACCCTTCGTTCAGACGTCCGGCCTTTTCCCTTGGTGTTTGCTGGACAGTGGCGGACCCAGGCGTAACCTGTCGTATAAGGCAACGAGGAGACGAGGCTCGCGACCGCTCGGTGGGGTTTTACTGAGGGCAATACGGCGCCGTGTATTGTACCTCTACGCCGATGGAAGTCAAGAAAACCTTGAATGTCCGGCTTGTAAACTGCACTCCATTGTCGCATACGAACTTCAGAGGGACTGCGAATCGACAGAGTATCCGTTCTCGGAACGCCCTCTGTAAGTGTTCTGCCGTCCCCCTTCTATAGGGGACTAGTTACTAACTAGGTGCATCTCGCAGTACCTCGCATGTCGTGCGGCGTCATAGAACATTCCTGGCCAATAATACCTCTGCGCTAGTCGAGATATTGTCTTCCTCACCCCTTGATGACCCGCCGTCGGGGCATTATGGCACTCCTGCAGAACTCTCTGCCTCTGATTGCCAGCGAGCACAATTTCGTCGGCATGTAGTCCTCGTCGTCGGCTCTGTGTCTCAGGTGGCGATAGATTTGGTCGTTCTTGACAGCATAGTCCGGGTACTTTTCTGGCTCCTTGGTGCGTTTTGCATGCGGTTCATCCGCAAGGGTGCTGCTCTTCCTAAGTATTCTGGATCCAATTTATGGCCAGATTCATTTCTAAATAAAACCTTATCCCCTATTTTTTCTTGAAAATCCCATAAATACCCATTGCCCCTTATATCGGATCAAATAGCTAGATTTAACGGAGCAAAGTATTTTTCATGTTTAGGCATGGCGAGCGGGTATTATCAAACTCCTCTGCATGAAGATTCGATAGAGTGTACAGCTTTTGTCACCCCAGATGGCCAGTATGAATTTTTATGCATGCCGTTTGGGCTCAAAAAACGCGCCTTTAGTTTTCCAACGTACAGTGATGCAAGCCCTCGGAGACCTTGCAAATAAATTTGTGGTTGTCTATATGGATGACGTACTGATAGTAGCTTAAACGAAAAGTTAGGCCTTGGAAAGGTTAAAGATTACTCTTGACGTTCTCACAAAAGCTGGATTTTCATTTAATGTAAAAAAGTGTTCTTATCTTAAGGCATCTGTTCGATATTTAGGATATGAAGTGAGTGCTGGTGAAATTTGTCAAAATTCGCTTAAAATTTCATCGTTGACTGCCCTACTTCCTCAGTCGGTCTCTGCTTTAAGACTATTCATTGGACTAGCGTATTATTTTCGGCAATTCATGCAAGGATTTTCTTGTTTTATGAAACCATTATATCTTTTAACATCAGAAAAGAATGAGTTTAGTTGGTAGACAGAACATGAACAAATACGGAAAAAAGTTATTTATATTCTAACACAGAAGCCAGTCTTAATAATTTTTGATCCGCAGTATCCAATCGAGTTGAATACCCATTGAAGCGCTCGTGGATATGGTGCCATTTTGTTCGATAAAATTCACAGCAAGTCTTATGTTGTTGAATATTATAGTAAGCCTGCTTCACCCGCTGAGTCACGATACCATTCGTATGAATTGGAGACTCATTGACTCTTGTCATATCAATAAAACATTTTCGCCATTATTTGCTGGGCAGAAATGTTGTTGTATTTACTGATTGCAACTCACTTTAAGCATCAAGGACTAAAAGTGACCTATCTCCCAGGGCACAAAGGTGGTGGGCCTATTTACAGTCGTTCACATTTGATATTCAATTTATGGAAGGAAAACGTATGGCTCACGTTGATTTTTTATCAAGAAATCTTCCTTCGGCCGATTCGACTTTGGTAACTTGTAAAATTCCTGAAAAACGAATTAATTTGGTAGAAATTTTTAGCAATTGGTTTATGGCTGAATAACGTCAAGATTCTGATATTTTTAATATTGTGAATAAATTAAAAGAGAATTCTGTGGCCCATGACATCGCAAAAACCTAGAAAGTTGAGAGTAGGAATACTTTGTTGAAAAATACAGCGAAATAGCAGAACTCGGTCTCCATCAATTGTTCCTCGAGCTTTTAGATGGTCTGTAATAAATCAAATTCATGAGTCAATTATGCACGTTAGACAAGGCCTATGATTATTACTGGTTTGATCACGTGGCTAAACATATTCGAAAATTTGGTGAAAACTGCTTTACTTGCAAAATGTCAAAGTAGTTCTTAGGTAAAATTTAAGCTAGTCTCCATCCAATACCAAAAGTCGATATACTTTGGCACACTTTCCATATAGACATAACTGGGAAGTTAAGCGCCAAGTAGACGCCTTTACTAAATTTGTCTATCTTACTCACACGCTTAAAATTGATGCTGAAAATGGCATAACTGCAGTGACATCAGCTGTATCTTTGTTTGGAGTACCAAACCGCATAATAGCGGATCACGGACGGTAGTTTGCTAGCACTAAATTCAGCGAGTTTTGTTCACAAAAAAAATAAATTTGCATTTAATCGCGACAGGTGCAACGCGTTATGAACACCTTGAGAAACTTACTAACTGAAGTTGAGACTAGCAGCCGGTCTTGGCAAGATGCGTTAAATGAAGTTCAGTTGGCTTTAAATTGTTCGGTAAATCGAGTGACAAGGGCAAGCCCCCTAGAGTTGTTCATTGTTCCCTTCGACGCAAATTAAAGTGCCTCCCCTGGTCCTGGGAAGCACGCTGCAGGTTGAGACGGACAATCTCAAACCCTTCGTTCAGACGTCCGGCCTTTTCCCTTGGTGTTTGCTGGACAGTGGCGGACCCAGGCGTAACCTCGTCGTATAAGGCAGCGGGGAGACGAGGCTCGCGACCTTGCACCAAGAAGGCGGGCGAGAATCCGGTCGAGTCGGCCACGCTCGTGTTCACCGCCAACGCTATTTCGGGTAGCATCTCGTCCCACGAGCTCTGATGTTCTTCGATGAACTGTGCCATCATCCTCTAGACCTCCGTTTTACTGAGGGCAATACGGCGCCGTGTATTGTACCTCTACGCCGATGGAAGTCAAGAAAACCTTGAATGTCCGGCTTGTAAACTGCACTCCATTGTCGCATACGAACTTCAGAGGGACAGAGTCAGAGACAGAGTATCCGTTCTCGGAACGCCCTTTGTAAGTGTTCTGCCGTCCCCCTTCTATAGGGGACTAGTTGCTAACTAGTTGCATGTCGCAGTACCTCGCATGTCGTGCGGCGTCCCGGAACATTCCTGGCCAATAATACCTCTGCGCTAGTCGAGATATTGTCTTCTTCACCCCTTGATGACCGCCGTCGGGGCATTATGGTATTATGCATGCGGTTCATCCGCAAGGGTGCTGCTCTTCCAAAGCATTCTGGATTCAATTTATGGCCAGATTCATTTCTAAATAAAACCTTATCCCCTATTTTTTTCTTTAAAATCTATAACTTTTTTATCGTAATGTTCCTTATTTCTAGTCTTAAGTTTGTCTAACATAACTCTTGCTCTTTTATAAGCATGCTCTAGCCGAAACTTTGATTCCTTAGCGTAGTTTTCTATGTGATACAATGGTTCTGTATACCCTTTTTTATTAAAATGATTTGGCAAATTGTTTTGGTTGCCGAAAACTATCTCATATGGACAATAATTTTGTGCCATAGAGAGGGTTTTGTTGAAACAGTATACGAAGTATTGAAGCCATACATCCCAATCAGCTTTATCAACTGATATATATGAGCGTATGTATTCATTAAAAGTTCTATGGCTTCTTTCTACAGTTCCACCTATCTAGTGATGATGTAGACGTTGTGTTGTCTTTTTACATTTTTTGCACAAATCATTTATAATCGAATTCTTATACTCTGTTCCCATGTCCGTAATGAACGTCTTCATTGGACCGTACTTCAGAAAAAATGATTCAAATAGTGCTTTTGCTACAGTGTTTGCAATTTTTTTTGCAATTGGGACGGCAAGCAAGTATTTGGTTAAATCACATATTTATGTGACTACATACTCGTTCCCATTCTCAGATGTAGGTAGTGGACCTATAGTGTCCACTATCACTCTGTCGACAGAACTTACTGGTGTTTCTGTCAGTATATGAGGAGTTTTAGAGTGCGTTGTTATTTTCATTTTTTTATATTTTTGACATTTTCGCTCTCCGCGCTTTGGCGGACTATGGGAAGCCACTGCTAAGCACCACTTTTATCGATCTGTTTGCTCTTCCATTTTGGATTTCAATTCGCTGCGCACGCTCGTCTGCCACATCACGGCAATTATTAATTCTCGACCATTACTTCCACTTTCAGAGCATCCAGGTGATCTTGACGTCTTGACACCCGCACACTTCCTGGGTACAGCGCCATCTTCATCATACATTGAGCCCGATCTAAGGCAGCTTAACTTCAATCGGCTTAATTATATTCAGCGCGTCACATATCTCCAAGTATTCTGGGCCCGTTGGCGCGAAGAATATTTGACGCTTCTTCAACAGCGCTTCAAATGGCGCACTCCTCAGCCTGGACTCTCCATTAACGATGTGGTCCTTGTGAAGGATGAGAATCTACCGCCGCTGAAGTGGCCACTCGCTAGAGTGCAAGAGCTGATCTCTGGATCTGATGGGGTATCCAGAGTTGCTGTGCTTCAAACTGCGAGTGGAGTCATACGTAGAGCTGTACGAAAGCTGTGTTTGCTGCCCAAACAGGATGATGTTGAAAGCCCTTGCCTTCCAACGGGGGGAGAATGTTTGGTCAAGTAACAGCAGAGACAACACCGACGGCTGCGGACACCATCCAACAGTAGAAAATAACAATCATAATTACAGCCTAAGAGCAAATAGTTTTTTGCGCGCTCTTTGTAAGCTGCTGCCCACTCTCTTTCTGCATTGCTTTGCTTTGCATTGACTCTCGCTGCCCTTCGCTCTAACCGGCGAGCGTCTTATTGGAGTTTCGTTTCGTTTCGCTTTACATATTGTCATAGTTTAGTTTTTCGTTTGATCGCAACCTAGGCACAACTAATTCGAGTTGGCTGCCAAGCAACAATATAAAAACATAATCTCTACTAAGTGCCCTGCGCGGCAATAAATATATTCGAAATCAAATATACATAAGTGTTTGAATTTCGCTGCACACAAGCAGTTAAAATTAATTGGTTGCAAAAAATCTTGCAACTACACAAAACTATTATATCTTTTAACATCAGAAAAGAATGAATTTAGTTGGTAGACAGAACATGAACAATTACGGAAAAAAGTTATTTATATTCTAACACAGAAGCCAGTCTTAGTAATTTTTGGTCCGCAGTATCCAATCGAGTTGAATACCCATGGAAGCGCTCGTGGATATGGTGCCATTTTGTTCGATAAAATTCACAACAAGTCCCATGTTGTTGAATATTATAGTAAGGCTGCTTCACCCGCTGAGTCACGATACCATTCGTATGAATTGGAGACTCGTTGACTCTTGTCATATCAATAAAACATTTTCGCCATTATTTGTTGGGCAGAAATGTTGTTGTATTTACTGATTGCAACTCACTTTAAGCATCAAGGACTAAAAGTGACCTATCTCCCAGGGCACAAAGGTGGTGGGCCTATTTACAGTCGTTCACATTTGATATTCAATTTATGGAAGGGAAACGTATGGCTCACGTTGATTTTTTATCAAGAAATCTTCCTTCGGCCGATTCGACTTTGGTAACTTGTAAAATTCCTGAAAAACGAATTAATTTGGTAGAAATTTTTAGCAATTGGTTTATGGCTGAATAACGTCAAGATTCTGATATTTTTAATATTGTGAATAAATTAAAAGAGAATTCTGTGGCCCATGACATCGCAAAAACCTAGAAAGTTGAGAGTAGGAATACTTTGTTGAAAAATACAGCGAAATAGCAGAACTCGGTCTCCATCAATTGTTCCTCGAGCTTTTAGATGGTCTGTAATAAATCAAATTCATGAGTCAATTATGCACGTTAGACAAGGCCTATGATTATTACTGGTTTGATCACGTGGCTAAACATATTCGAAAATTTGGTGAAAACTGCTTTACTTGCAAAATGTCAAACTATTTCTTAGGTAAAATTTAAGCTAGTCTCCATCCAATACCAAAAGTCGATATACTTTTGCACACTTTCCATATAGACATAACTGGGAAGTTAAGCGCCAAGTAGACGCCTTTACTAAATTTGTCTATCTTACTCACACGCTTAAAATTGATGCTGAAAATGGCATAACTGCAGTGACATCAGCTGTATCTTTGTTTGGAGTACCAAACCGCATAATAGCGGATCACGGACGGTAGTTTGCTAGCACTAAATTCAGCGAGTTTTGTTCACAAAAAAAATAAATTTGCATTTAATCGCGACAGGTGCAACGCGTTATGAACACCTTGAGAAACTTACTAACTGAAGTTGAGACTAGCAGCGGTCTTGGCAAGATGCGTTAAATGAAGTTCAGTTGGCTTTAAATTGTTCGGTAAATCGAGTGACAAGGGCAAGCCCCCTAGAGTTGTTCATTGATCCCTTCGACGCAAATTAAAGTGCCTCCCCTGGTCCTGGGAAGCACGCTGCAGGTTGTGACGGACAATTTCGAACCCTTCGTTCAGACGTCTGGCCTTTTCCCTTGGTGTTTGCTGGACAGTGGCGGACCCAGGCGTAACCTCGTCGTATAAGGCAACGAGGAGACGAGGCTCGCGACCTTGCACCAAGAAGGCGGGCGAGAATCCGGTCGAGTCGGCCACGCTCGTGTTCACCGCCAACGCTATTTCGGGTAGCATCTCGTCCCACGAGCTCTGATGTTCTTCGATGAACTGTGCCATCATCCTCTACCTCTTCGCCGATGGAAGTCAAGAAAACCTTGAATGTCCGGCTTGTAAACTGCACTCCGTTGTCGCATACGAACTTCAGAGGGACTCCGAATCGACAGAGTATCCGTTCTCGGAACGCCCTCTGTAAGTGTTCTGCCGTCCCCCTTCTATAGGGGACTAGTTGCTAACTAGTTGCATCTCGCAGTACCTCACATGTCGTGCGGCGTCCCGGAACATTCCTGGCCAATAATACCTCTGCGCTAGTCGAGATATTGCCTTCTTCACCCCTTGATGACCGCCGTCGGGGCATTATGGCATTATGCATGCGGTTCATCCGCAAGGGTGCTGCTCTTCCTAAGCATTCTGGATCCAATTTATGGCCAGATTCATTTCTAAATAAAACCTTATCCCCTATTTTTTCTTTAAAATCTATAACTTTTTTATCGTAATGTTCCTTATTTCTAGTTAAGTTTGTCTAACATAACTCTTGCTCTTTTATAAGCATGCTCTAGCCGAAACTTTGTTTCCTTAGCGTAGTTTTCTATGTGATACAATGGTTCTGTATACCCTTTTTTATTAAAATGATTTGGCAAATTGTTTTGGTTGCCGAAAACTATCTCATATGGACAATAATTTTGTGCCATAGAGAGGGTTTTGTTGAAACAGTATACGAAGTATTGAAGCCATACATCCCAATCAGCTTTATCAACTGATATATATGAGCGTATGTATTCATTAAAAGTTCTATGGCTTCTTTCTACAGTTCCACCTATCTAGTGATGATGTAGACGTTGTGTTGTCTTTTTACATTTTTTGCACAAATTTATAATCGACTTCTTATACTCTGTTCCCATGTCCATAATGAACGTCTTAATTGGACCGTACTTCAGAAAAAATGATTCAAATAGTGCTTTTGCTACAGTGTTTGCACTTTTTTTTGCAATTGGGACGGCAACCAAGTATTTGGTTAAATCACATATTTATGTGACTACATACTCGTTCCCATTCTCAGATGTAGGTAGTGGACCTATAGTGTCCACTATCACTCTGTCGACAGAACTTACTGGTGTTTCTGTCAGTATATGAGGAGTTTTAGAGTGCGTTGTTATTTTCATTTTTTTATATTTTTGACATTTTCGTATGTACTCAGTTATATCTTTAGACATTCCTTTCCAGAAATAATATCGTTTGACCTTGGCCAAGGTTTTTGAAATTGCAGTATGACCTCCTTGAATAGGTTCATAATGGAATGTAGACAGTATTGCCCCTTTTTCTTTTTCAGTTTTAATAAGGGTCACCTGGTTGAGTAGCGCTACTCTTAATGATTTTAATGTTTTGTTGCCCATTTCTTTGAATTTATCAATTGAAACGTGTTCAAAGATATTTTCCCACGGTGCCATTTTGAGTTGGCTGATTTCTTTTATACCGGCTTTCGTTTCTTTGGAAGAACTGACCTAAGTCAAGAATTCCATTAGTATATAAATCGCTAAAATCATATCTTGCAGTAATTTTCTTCCCATGTTTACAGATGACTTCATATACGTTAGGCTTTGCAGCTTTTTCTGTAGATTACATAGATAATTCTTCTTTAACATCTCCTGCGCAGGATTTCTGTCTACTTTGGTGGCTGGTAGTGACTTTCAGGACTTTTATTTGTATGTCTTTGAGTTCTTGAATGGTTATTCTTGATAACGCATCCGCTACATGATTATCCTTACCCTTAAGATACTCTGCTGTAAACCCGTACTCTTCTAAATCAAGCCTTATTCTGGTTAATTTTGATGTGGGATTAACCATTGAAAATAGGTAAGTTGACGGTTAACGGTCTGTGGTCTGCTGTGACTGTGAAATGTCTACCATATACATATGGTTTGAAGTGATTAATTGTCCAATGAATTGCTGATAGCTCTTGTTCTGAGGTTGACTTATTAATTTCACCTTTAGTGGAACTGCGAGATGCATATGCCTCAGGTAATTGAAGACCATTATAGTTTTGAGTTAAAACTGCTCCACATGCCTCTTTGCTAGCATCTGTGAATATACAAAATTCATTGCTAAATTCGGGGTATTGCAGTAAAGTTGGATTCGTTAACGCCGTTTTAAGATATTCAAAGGCAGGCTGGCAAACAGCTGTCCATTCGAATATTACATTCTTTTGTTGATAATCGTGTTATGTAACGAGAATAATCCGCAAAATTTATATGAAATGTCTATAATAGTTACAAAATGCAACAAATCTTCTAGCGCTGTCTGCGTCCGTAGGGACTGGGTACTTCCTATTTCCTCAGGTAATATACCTTTATCGGTGAATTTTTGTCCGAGAAAAGTAACCTTCATGAATGAGAATTATCTGGATGCATCTTGATGTTGTTTTTTCTGCATAGATCGAAAAAATTTGTGAGAATTTTGAGTCATCCATGTATAAGAATGCTTGAGATGGTTCAAGACCGATGCGATGATGCGATTGTCATCATTCTTTGAAAGGAATTAGGCACTATTTTTATACCGTAAGGTAATAGTGTAAAACGATAAGAGCCTTATTTCTTGAATTTTCTTCAAGTTCTAATTGATAGATTCCAGACATAAGATCTAGACATGAGAAATATTTTGCTCGGCCTAATTGATCAAGAATATCATCTATACTTGGACGTGGAAATTTATCAGCTAATAATTTTGTATTAATTTGGCGATAGTCTATCACTAAATGCCATCTTTACTCCGTTGAATCCTGTAAGGATTTCTTTGGTACTTATAGTATCGAACTATTATATTCATGCACAGAGGGTTCTGCTATTTTATCTTTAAGAAGTTTAGTTAATTGTTTAGTTATTTCTGCTTGTTGTGAATGAGCAGTTGTATAGTTTGTAGTATAACTTTTTTTAGTTTTAATTTTATTAAGAGCCAATTAGAACTTAAGTGTGTTCTATAATGCTCTCAGAATCAAGATTGTGATCGCCAGGTTTAATATAACTTGGTTCATCATCATTCAATCTTAAATTTTGCTTGTAAAAGTTATTAGTTGTGATTGGTTCTGTTTCCAATCCAAAGATATATGTATATTTTGGGCATAATTCTGTCATTATTTTCATATATGCTGGTGGAAAGTTCTTTCTTAACTTAGTGAGAATTGATTCGCACGTATAATATTAAATATTCGCAAGGGTGCCCATTTTGAATTTGCAATTGATTTATTTAATTTTATTAAGAGCCAATCAGAACTCAAGTGTTTTCTATAATGCTCTCAGAATCAAGTTTGTGGTCGCCAGGTATAATATAACTTGGTTCATCATCATTCAATCATAAATTTTGCTTGTAAATGTTATTAGTTGTGATTGGTTTCGTTTCCAATCCAAAGATATATGTATATTTTGGACATAATTCTGTCATTATTTTCTTATATGCTGGTGGAAAGTTCTTTTTAAACTTAGTGAGAATTGATTCGCGTTTTTTGAACCTGCTATTGAATTACCAAAAAAAAACACCATCTCTTATCTCCTGATTAGTAATTAGGATTTGGTTATATTTAGTATTAACGTTAATTTTTCTGATTACTTCACAACGTGATGGTATAATTATCTCGTTGTGGTTGATAATATGGAAAATTGGTATTTGTATAGAATGTGCAATATTATTGGGTCGTAAAATGAAAGTCACTTTCAGTTGTGAAATCTAATTGACAATTGAATTTTTTTGTATTCCAATTATTCCGTTTCCATGGATTAGAAAATCGTTTACTATTAAATGTAAATTATGTTGTAAAATAGTGTTCTTAGGCGGGGTCGTAAAACTAAGTCATACCGAGTCTACTCTAAAAGAAATTTGTAGTTTGCCGATACGTGAAGCTGAAAGGGGGGTAGAGAGTTGTAGGGATCACTCCACCACAGAATGGTTAGTTTTAGAAAAGGGGAAAGGAAGCGCTGTGATTTCTCCGCCGCAGCTAGGGTAAGGGTTGATCAGCGCGTTGGGTGCTGCTAGGGTCGTTCTGGTGCTAAGTGAAGAGTTTCTGAACCTAAGCCACTCTTACTCGACACCGTATACAAAAAAAGGAGAGAACACAAAGCACTTCAATTGTAATAACACTCTTTTATTCAATCTAGAGCACTGTCCCTACTGCACCGTCAAGTCTTGACTATCTATCCCTAACCTCGCGGTCACTTTGCGACTCCTTCTCCATGTCCTTTTTCTTGTCGCGTCCACACGTGCAAGACTTACGCTCACCAAATCCAAAGTAAAGCTGCTGATCAGCTTCGCCGTCTTACGACCCTTTTCGC
>JAWNOR010000400.1:0-136807 GCA_035045885.1 Drosophila borealis
GGGGGGGGGGGGGGGGGGGGGGGGAAAAAAAAAAGATTAAGAAGAAGCTGAAGTTGGGGTAGGATGGCAACCAAAGATTGAGGTCCCAATTTAAACCTAGTAAGGTAAAACTCAGAAATTGCTTCTGAACAGATTCAATACGATCCAAGCTATTGCTATACTGCAGGGACCAGATGGAAGAGCAGTATTCACATAGCGTTGAAATCATCTTATAGACGAGAATGATGTAGGGGATTAGTGTATGATAGAATAAGTTTCACATCGTCCGCATACATAAGTACACGGGCATGTGATATAACTAAGGGGAGATCATTTATAAAAAGAGTAAAGAGTAAAGGTTGAGGAACACCAGAAGTCACGTGAACCTGTTTTTGAAATATTCAGCCTCAGCATTACCCTTTGGGTCCAACCTTTTAAATAAGAACTAACCCATAATCCATCCATGGAAACTTAAGCGGTCAAGTTAATGAAGTTTAATATCATGGTGAACAGTCAATGCCTTACTGAAGTCAGTGTTAATGACATCAATTTGAATTTTAGAACGGAAACCATTATTTACCAAGGAAGTAAAATCTAGCAAATTGGTCGTAGTTGACCAATTCTTTACGAATCCATGTTGCTGCAAATTCGAAGTTATTATTTTTATACCCTGAACCCATTGAAAATGGGTAAAACAGGCATAATGAATTTGTGCAAATGTATATAGAAGGAAGCATCTCAAACCTCATAAAGTGTATATATTCTTGATCATTAGCCGAGTCTAGCCATGTCCGTCTGTCTGTCCGTCCGTCTGTCCGTCTCTATATATGAACGCAAAAATTTTGTTTCCGATTCTCGATAACTTGTCCCCGTTTCCAAGTAATCGATAAAAATCGATATCGAAATTCTTTTTTTTGAGCAATATTTGGTAAATAATAAGAGCTAGAGCCCAAATATGACATGTTGCTTTTAGAATAGTATATATATATTCAAGTATCTTTCATTTTATAGCTATCACCACCTCCCCGTCACTACGCTTATAGCTATAAATCAAGTAAATAAACCTTGAATTGTTCTGTGCTGCACCGTCAATATAAGCCTCAATTGAAATGCAATTGGTAGGTGGAGGAGGGGGGGGAGGGTTTTTTTTTTTTGGGGGTGTGGGGTTTTTTCAAGAATACACGAATATTTTATAGTACAATAAGATGATTAAAATTCATCAAGATCGGTAAGAAATACAGAAATGATTAAAGAAAACGTGTTTTGACTTTTCTCCTATTAGCGACAGCAAGCGGAAACTCCCAGAATTTCTGTATACATGTATACACACACACATATTCATGCGCGTCTGCTATTGAATTCTTTCAACAGCATTGCAATTGCGATTGTATTGTTTTCTGTGCTGCTATTTTAATTCGATTTTTTCCTTTATGGTTTGAAGAATTGGTGAGGCTGTTGGATAGAAACAGCGGCAAGTAGTGCGGTCTGTTGCGGGTTCGAGACCTACCAGGGAAACTTTTTTCTTTTTTTTTTGGCTGGTATGGCCGATGAGTAGGGGTTGTGGCAAGAAGTGTGGTCCGTTGTGTGTTCGAGTCCTATTGAGGGATCGATTTTTTGTTTACCCTTAACCCATAAAGAATATTTTATAATATACTAATATTCTATAGCACAATAAGCTCTACTGAAAATTTCATCAACACAAAAGAAAATTCCAAGATTTTCTGTATACATACACACACACACATTCATGCGCGTCTGCTTTGAATTCTATCAACAGCATTGCAATTGCCATTGTATTGTTTTCTGTGCTGCTATTTGAATTCGTTTTTTTCTCATTAAGATTTAATTGTTGGTGTGGCTGTTGAGTAGAGGCGGCGGAAAGCAGCGAGATTAGTTACGAGTTCAAACCCTGCCGGGGGAACTATTTTTTTTTTTGGGCTGGTGTGGCTGTTGCGTAGAGGCGGCCGCAAGTAATGCGGTCAGTTGCGAGTTCGAACCCTGCCAAGGGAACTTTTTTTGTTTAATTTATCTTTATTACTACTAAAGAAAAGAGCGCGTAGCGCGAGCTGCATTTAGTGTTGGAATAAGATGGTTCAGGGTATCGCCAAGACGGGAGCTCCCGACTAAAACCTCTTCTTTGTTTCAAATAATTTAGAGATACCAGACAGTTTTGCAATGCCCCTGTATTTTTGTATTTTCAGACTTTCCGCCTTTCTTGTGGAGAAGAATAATATAAGATTCTTTCCAAAGACATGGAAAGACAGAGGGTTCAAGGGATATATTAAAAAGCTTTAGCAATGGATAAACCAGGTGTTCGGTCATATACCTCATATATACATTAGTTAGGGTATCAATAGCAATGTCAAAGCAGATTGTGTTAAGATTATGCTACACATGTACGAAGTCTCGCTCTCTTTCGAACTCTGTAATTGCTCGGTCCCTTTAATTTGAATTTATGTGGGGCTAGTGTGTGGAAATTGATGGCATATCGTAGCCGCACAATATTTCTTTGGAGAAAGGATTTATCGAACTCTTCGCAAAATACAGCTCTTCTTTCTCGTTGCCGTTGCTTCGTCGCTGGAAACTCGCTACCTTCGCTTTGCTGCTGCATTCTCGTTACCGTTGCTTCGTCGATGGAAGCTCGCTGCCTCTGCTTGTTCACTGCATTTTGCTTCATCACATCGGTGGGCGCAACATTTACAAGTCTAAGTTGTTCTGTTAACAGTGGGAGCATTTGAACTGTCGCTCGCTCACATCGGTGAGAGTGACATTATCAGGTCAAAGTTAAGCTGTTAACATTTTGCAGTATCAGAACTGTCGCTCGGTCACATCGGTGATCACAACATTCTCGATACATAATGTCAACTCTTGAAGCGAACTTACGTAAGCGAGCGAACATAAAACTCAATATCCCACACTTAGAGGATGTAAGAGTGTCTACTGAGGTCGATGGCAGTGAAAAAAGATTAGCACGGCGAGCTACAATTACGCTTGGATATGTTGGATATATACATTAGGGATTTTGGAAGTACAATCTGAAATTGAATTAGAAGATCCTCAGGACAATGGACGTGCAGAGGTGGAAGACCCATATGTGAGTATCAAATTGTCCAATTCCAACTGGATGATGTACTGCACAGCACCTCATTTGCTAACCCTCTAATTCGCTCTTCGCCGCCTGTATTTCATGGGAAACGAGCAGAGTTTAAAAACTTCAATTCATCATTAAATCAGAAATTGGTCGTGAGTACTCTCTTTCGAAATTTGAAAGGTTTAGTCATCTGCTGAATTGCTTGAAGGGCCCTGCCCTACAGGTAGTAAAGGCATTCCAAGTGACTCAGGAAAATTATCCCAAGGCTCTTGCTCGTTTAAGTGAACGTTATGACAATCCTACACTTACATTTTTAGACACAATAGAATCAACTATTCAATCTACAGCCAGTCGGACGAAAATCAGCTGCGCAGTCTGCTGGACAATGGGATAGCCCTGTATTCATCATTATCGTCATTGGGTACCGGATCAGATATTGCCAAGCCTTGTTGATATTCATCGTCGGAAAATGTGACCAGCAAACTCGTAACAAGTGGAATAAGTCTCTTGACTTACGTACATTGCCAAATTGGGCTCACTGCACAACTATTTTGGAACGCCATTGTCAGTTTCTGCAATCAAGCGGCATTGCATCGTATCGAATGGCCGATTCTTCGAAACAAAAACACGTGTACAAGCCTAGCAAGAGATTATCATTTGCTATTACTAATCCAACATGGACTTTGCATTAATTACCTTCAATCAGGACATCGGATGGCTCAGTGTCCTTCTAACAATCGTTGTCGAAGCTGCAAGCATCGCCATCACACGTTTCTGCATTTTGGCCAACCACCTGCACCTGCATCGCCATCACCCATAGCGCAAATGTCCTCAACAACGACTCCTGATGCAACGCACTCGCATATGAATCAATCGACAGGCGGACAAATCATTCTTGCTAATGTAAAGGTACTAGTGCGATATTCATCAGGGGCGTATAAACAAGGAGGAGCATTGCTTGACTCATGTTCCCAAGTCAATTTCATAACTGATCAATTCGCCCAACGGCTGCATCTACGCCGTGATAAGCATCATTTCGAAATCCGCAGCATAGGGGAGACCTTGACTAAAATTAACAACTGTACAACTACTGGAATTAAATCTCGTTTGTCACTATTTGAAGTAACACTACAGTTCTGCATATCGGCTCACATTGCCTACCAGCCGGATTCGGAAATCGACACGTCAGATTGGAGGTTTCCCGCGAATACACCACTTGCGGACGAAACTTTCCACAGGTCAGGTCGGATTGATCTCCTTCTCGGTACCGAGGAATTTTTCGAATGCCTGGCTGTTGGACAGATTAAGCTCGGAGTCAGTTTGCCAGTCCTTCAGAAAACGTTACTTGGATGGGTTGTGTCTGGCAAGTATCGTCAATCAGTCAGCTAAGCAGTCAACAACGTGTTTGCTTTCTGTGGAGGAGTCAATTGACAAAAATCTTCAATTACTGTGGAGCATTGATGCTCTAGAAAATTCTCCAAAGTCAATCAATGCAGAACATCGGCTCTGTGAAGCTATGTATTCAAGGATTGTTGTGCGTCTACATTTCAAGGGAGATCCAATGTGCCTTGGCAATTCATGCGATGTTGCATGTCGACGTGTTTTATCGCTCGAGAGGCGCCTCTGTCAGCAGCCTACTGTTCAATCGCAATATATAACTTGCATGAAAGAATATGAGGATCTTGGCCAAATGACTTTAGTGTCGAATCCGAGATTAAGTGAGCCACACTTTTATATACCTCACCATTGTGTTTTTGAGCCCAGCAGTGCATCAACGAAGTTACGAGTCGTATTTGACGCCTCGTGCACTTCATCAACACTCCAATAAGATCTGTATATACTTCTCCTTCGTTTTCGATTGGTTCATTACGCCATCAGAGCGGACATTACGAAAGTGTATAGACAAGTTTTAGTCAGCCCAGTGTATCGGAAATTTCAATATTTCAATATTTGGGGATTTAAACTTGGATGAAAACGCTGTCACTAGTGCACTTGGCGTAGCTTGGGATCAACGTCGTGAGGTGCTACTATTTGAATTTAAAACCCAAAAATTGGATTCAACCGTCACAAAGAGGACTATTCTCTCGACTGCGCTCTCTGTTCGATCTATTAGGGTTGCTGGCACCAATCATTATCGTCTCGAAAATCATCATAAAGGAGCTATGGCTGCTAAAACTCGCCTGGGATGAATCTGTTCAGCAATCACTTCTACAAGCATGGAGAAACTGCGCAACGTCGTTGATTTCAGTACCCCGTTTTTGCTTGCAAGCTGAGCTCACACGCTTTCTGTGACGCATCAATACGTGCTTACGGCTGTTGCGTATATGTGCGTTCCACGGACTCGTATGGCAATGTCCAGGTTCAGCTTCTGACTGCTAATTCACAGGTGGCTCCTGTCAAGAAGCTGACGCTTCGTCGATTAGAGTTAAGCGGACCTCAACTTCTGAGTAAGTTATATACAACTATTAAAAACATATTCATCGGCAAGCCGCACAGCGCGCATTTCTGGTCTGATTCGCAGACTGTCTTGCACTGGCTGCAACAACACTCTATCACCTTGTCGACATTTGTTGAAAATAGAGTATCCATTATACAAGATCAAACAGCAGATGGAAAGTGGAGACATGTACTAATTAGCTCCAACAATCAATTTGGTTTACAGGACCTGCGTTTCTGCGTGATTCCGAGACTCAATGGCCCTGCCAACAATTCGACAATGATTTGGATATGGACATTATCGATGCTGAAAAACGGAAGTCTACATTTTCTGCAATTATCGAAAGTAATTCTATTCTGGACTAGCTGAACGGAACAAGTTCATGCATTCGGGCGCTTCGAGTTATGACATATATGTTTTACCATTTTGCCAAAAAGGAACACCCTGTCGAAAGTTCGCCGCCATGCTCAGAAGAACTTCGCCACGCGTTGCACTGCATCACCTGGATCATTCAACAGCACTATTTCAAGGAAGATTTGCAATTGCTATGGAAACGAAGAGATTTGAAAAGCAATCTGAAATTTCTCAGCTCCTTCATAGATGACTCTTCTGGATACGAGCTCATCAAGGTTGGCGGCAGACTCGTGCATGCTGATATCCCCTCTCGTCAAAGGCATCCTTTACTTGTTCCCAAGGAATCGCAATTTGTCCACAATTATGTTCAACATCTTCACTTGCTCAATTACCATACAAGACCAAAGGCATTAGTTGGACTGCTGCGGCTTCAATTCTGGGACATAAACGCAAGAGCTTTAGCACGCAGCATTGTTCGTTTTTGTGTACACTGTGTCAGATATCGTCCAGTTCTACTTCGTCAAGTCATGGGTTCCCTGCTTCCTGAGCGCTTATCCACAGACAAGCCATTTCGCCACGTTGGAGTCGACTTCTGCGGTCCAGTGAACACCTATCTTCGAATACGTGGCAAGGGTCCCACAAAATCCTATATCGCCATATATATCTGCATGGCAAGTTTTTGGAATCGTTGAAACGCATGGTTGCCCGTCGTGGACCAGTATCGCACATCTATTGTGACAACGCCACAAATTTTGTCGGAGTATCCAACAAGCTACTCGAGTTGAAAAACTTCATGTTCAACACTAGCACTCAAGATGCTATCCTATCATATTGTTCCTCTGAAGAAATAACCTTTCATTTCATTCCACCTAGGGCTCCACACTTTGGCGGTCTTTGGGAGGCCGCTGTCAAGAGCGCAAAGGGTCTGCTGGTGCGTACCCTCGCTAACCTTTAAACCCCGGTTCACCTTTGAGGAACTGAACACCGCAGTCGTTGAAATAGAATCAGTACTCAACTTCCGCTGTCACCACTATCATCTGATCCCAACGACTTCAGCGCTCTCACTGCAGGACACTTTCTAAATGGAGATGCACCGCGCGCTTCGCCCGAGCGTGAGATTATCACGAACAACATCTCCAACTTGGATCATTACAAGCAGATCACAGCTGTTAAATAGCCATTCTGGCGTCGTTGGTCTGCAGAGTATGTGAACTAGTGTACTTCGGCTTCCTCAAATCTCACGGTTGACTCTATGGTCATCATACATGAGGACAACACCCCGTCATTACACTGGAAATTAGGGAGGGTTGAGTCTGTTGTGAGTGGCAAAGATGACCGTGTTCGTGTCGCATATATTCGCACTGCCTCTGGACTTTGTTGCCGGCCAGTACATAAGCTGGCTGTTCTACCTGTCTCTTGAAAGATAATTCTTTCAAGGCGGCTGGGATTTTCGGTCATATACCTTATATATTCATTAGTTAGGGTATCAATATCAATGTCAAAGCAGATTATGTTAAGATTATGCTAATTCTCTTCTATTTGAATGTCATAAGCACTCATACACATGTACGAAGTCTCGCTATCTTTCGAACTCTGTAATTGCTCGGTCCCTTTAATCTTAATTTAAGTTAAGAAATCAGTTCTGTAAGCATCATCATAGAAGTCAGTCGTGTTGCTCATCAATTTGTTAAACCTTTATTAAAACTTCATACCATCCACACACGCCCACTTGAGATAAGATTCTTAAAAGGTCAAAAAAACGCTTTTGATCCAACACCAGGGAAGAACTACACTCCTTGAGGAGGAATATTGTCAGGCCCAGGAGAGTAAGAAGATTTTTAAGAATTTATAGCTAAAAGGAGAGAGAATAGGAAATAATAGGAGCAGATATAGAACACTAGAGGAAGTAATAGTATAAGGGTAAGGGTTATTGTTAGGACGGACTGAAGAGTAAGTTGATTGGAAAAAGTTAGCAAAGAGGTTAGCAGAATCAGAGTCATTGCTAGCTTTATCCATCCCGAGAGAAAAAGAAGATGGCAAACTTGAAGATTTACGCTTCAAGTTCACAAAATTATTAAACTCTCTCGGATTTTGGGCAAACTGCTTTTTGCAAACGAGTTAGATAATTCTCATAGCATTGACAATTCAGAAGAAAGAAGTTCGACTTGACTATGGAGTGTTTAGCTAAGTCCGTACTCGAGCCAGACTTATTAAACTTTTTAAAATGATTAGATTTTAGTTTTGTATGTTTGATAAACTGGGAGTGTGGGTTGGCTTTGAAGAAGCAGTAGAAGGAATATAATTGGGAATACACATATCTAAGAGGGAGTTTAAGTGCTATTAATAAATTTAAAGCAGTATTCATATCAACCGAAGTTGATATAAAAAATATAAATATATGGTTGTATACAAAAGAACAATCGGTGGCATGAATAAGCAAGGAGTAGTTTCCTTTGCGAAAGCAACGGTGGTGCTTATTGTTGGCTGATGAATACACAGAGGATTGCTATTGAAAATTGCAACCTCTAAAGCAGGATGATATACATCCTCAGGAAGAGATAAAGGAGGGGACCTGGGCACATTAGCAATAAGAAAGTCGTTAACAAATACAAGTATTCTATTCAAATGATTATTAATTTAACTGATTGGAAAAAACGAAAGATCTAGCATGCAATCTATAAAGTCATTCTGTTCTGAGAGTAATAGATAATATTCGGCAGTGAATAATGACCAAGAGATGTTCGGTAAATTATAATCACCCAACACCATTAATAGGTCATTATCACGCACGTGTCAATATCAGAATATCAGAAGAAGGATATCAGAAGAAGGAGGAACATAGAAGCATGTAAAATAGATATTCAGTGTAGGAAACGAAATCTTAATTGAGACAGCGTCAGTAGGCGTACTAAAACAGAAAAGTTTTGACTGGAAAGTGGCTTTAACGGCAATTAAGTCGTTTAGTTGCTCGAAAAAACTTCAAAATCAGATTTGGTTGAATTTAACCATGTTTCTGAAAATGCAATTCTATCTTATTATATATTATAGCCATACAACGATTTTAAGCTTAGAAATGAGACCTCTGACATTCTGATAATGAATGAAAACTAGGTAGGAAGTCAAATTTGGTTTTTTGGGGCAGTAACGGTACCTTGTATCGAGGGGACCGGAAGGGTGTCAGGGGAAGGCTGGTTTCGCTTTTGGGCTAAAACTTGTGAACAATCATGTGAGAAGGCCAAAATTTGATCTGCGTATTAAGCGTGCATCATATTTTCACATAAAAATTGCGGCTGTGCAGCACGACATATTTTATACCGGCCTTAAAAGATAAGCAGAAGTTGCGAGAGCGCAGAGCGAAAAGACCCACAGTGCACAAAAATAGAGCAAGCAAACTCGCAAAATATGCGTATACAACCAAATTGTTTGGAGCGAAAGGCAACAGGAAAAGTTTGTGAAAACGCACACAAGCAGAAATATACACCAGCGAACACACGCACAAACAAATGTATGCACAGGGGAGTACCAAAACAAAAGAATCAAAACAGACAATAACAATAACAATGCAAAATTTAGAATCAAATATCAGGATTAAAGCACAAAAGTATATACAAATTTTGGAGCACAAGTAAAACACGTCAATCACTCTCAACTGAGAACTCTATCTACATAAAATAATTTCACAATCTAAATATAATTGTCCAAATATATTTTTAATAAACACACCATACATTTAACAAATTTTTATATTTAATAAAAATAAATACAAATACCAGTTTAATTTATCAACTTTATTTATTGCTTGGCACTAAATAAATAAATATATTTGTGCATCCATTACATATATCCGATTAAAAATCCACACATTATATGTACTATATTTGTCCACATATAATATTCTTTAGTACACAATATACAATAAATTAATTATCACAACACATATTACAATTATAACAATATGGCAATTGTACCTGGCATATGTGCATACATATCAACAGCTGCCGATCTGTATGCAATTGCACACAATTTATTAATACTGATCTACAACGCATAACCAAAAAACTCAACAATTTATAGTATTCATATTTATTTATGATAAATGAACAGTATAATAAATCACTTCACCATTAACTACAAACTATATCCGCATTTGTCAGAGTTGCGTACTCAGCCTCTGAAAATGTGGGGGTGTTCTTCCACCAATTCTCCACAATTGCGTGAGTTTTATGAATTTAATTTTTATCACAACAAGTAAAACCAAAATTTTTCGTTTTATATGCTCCACTGATTTATTTTGACTGAGTAGAAAACCGACAAGAATGGCGTCTGTGATATTTTCTTAAGCTACATAACTTAGAAGATTGGAAGCAGCCACAAAACTGATATCTTGTGGAAATGCAGCATACTCAGAGTTGGGTTTGCAATTTCTTGCGATAAGCTACACATACTCGACAGGAATTTATCGTGGCATTAACTATATGCCTGGGTTTGGGAATCCAGAACTTGCTCCGGATCAGGCGGATTATTACCTGGTTTCCACCATGGAGAGAGATGCGATGCGTGAAACGAAGGAGGAGACGTGTGAGGGAGTTTCCATAAGGAAGAAGGATTGGACTGTCGAAAGTTCGCCGCCATGCTCAGAAGAACTTCGCCACGCGTTGCACTGCATCACCTGGATCATTCAACAGCACTATTTCAAGGAAGATTTGCAATTGCTATGGAAACGAAGAGATTTGAAAAGCAATCTGAAATTTCTCAGCTCCTTCATAGATGACTCTTCTGGATACGAGCTCATCAAGGTTGGCGGCAGACTCGTGCATGCTGATATCCCCTCTCGTCAAAGGCATCCTTTACTTGTTCCCAAGGAATCGCAATTTGTCCACAATTATGTTCAACATCTTCACTTGCTCATTTACCATACAAGACCAAAGGCATTAGTTGGACTGCTGCGGCTTCAATTCTGGGACATAAACGCAAGAGCTTTAGCACGCAGCATTGTTCGTTTTTGTGTACACTGTGTCAGATATCGTCCAGTTCTACTTCGTCAAGTCATGGGTTCCCTGCTTCCTGAGCGCTTATCCACAGACAAGCCATTTCGCCACGTTGGAGTCGACTTCTGCGGTCCAGTGAACACCTATCTTCGAATACGTGGCAAGGGTCCCACAAAATCCTATATCGCCATATATATCTGCATGGCAAGTTTTTGGAATCGTTGAAACGCATGGTTGCCCGTCGTGGACCAGTATCGCACATCTATTGTGACAACGCCACAAATTTTGTCGGAGTATCCAACAAGCTACTCGAGTTGAAAAACTTCATGTTCAACACTAGCACTCAAGATGCTATCCTATCATATTGTTCCTCTGAAGAAATAACCTTTCATTTCATTCCACCTAGGGCTCCACACTTTGGCGGTCTTTGGGAGGCCGCTGTCAAGAGCGCAAAGGGTCTGCTGGTGCGTACCCTCGCTAACCTTTAAACCCCGGTTCACCTTTGAGGAACTGAACACCGCAGTCGTTGAAATAGAATCAGTACTCAACTTCCGCTGTCACCACTATCATCTGATCCCAACGACTTCAGCGCTCTCACTGCAGGACACTTTCTAAATGGAGATGCACCGCGCGCTTCGCCCGAGCGTGAGATTATCACGAACAACATCTCCAACTTGGATCATTACAAGCAGATCACAGCTGTTAAATAGCCATTCTGGCGTCGTTGGTCTGCAGAGTATGTGAACTAGTGTACTTCGGCTTCCTCAAATCTCACGGTTGACTCTATGGTCATCATACATGAGGACAACACCCCGTCATTACACTGGAAATTAGGGAGGGTTGAGTCTGTTGTGAGTGGCAAAAGATGACCGTGTTCGTGTCGCATATATTCGCACTGCCTCTGGACTTTGTTGCCGGCCAGTACATAAGCTGGCTGTTCTACCTGTCTCTTGAAAGATAATTCTTTCAAGGCGGCTGGGATTTTCGGACATATACCTTATATATTCATTAGTTAGGGTATCAATATCAATGTCAAAGCAGATTATGTTAAGATTATGCTAATTCTCTTCTATTTGAATGTCATAAGCACTCATACACATGTACGAAGTCTCGCTATCTTTCGAACTCTGTAATTGCTCGGTCCCTTTAATCTTAATTTAAGTTAAGAAATCAGTTCTGTAAGCATCATCATAGAAGTCAGTCGTGTTGCTCATCAATTTGTTAAACCTTTATTAAAACTTCATACCATCCACACACGCCCACTTGAGATAAGATTCTTAAAAGGTCAAAAAAACGCTTTTGATCCAACACCAGGGAAGAACTACACTCCTTGAGGAGGAATATTGTCAGGCCCAGGAGAGTAAGAAGATTTTTAAGAATTTATAGCTAAAAGGAGAGAGAATAGGAAATAATAGGAGCAGATATAGAACACTAGAGGAAGTAATAGTATAAGGGTAAGGGTTATTGTTAGGACGGACTGAAGAGTAAGTTGATTGGAAAAAGTTAGCAAAGAGGTTAGCAGAATCAGAGTCATTGCTAGCTTTATCCATCCCGAGAGAAAAAGAAGATGGCAAACTTGAAGATTTACGCTTCAAGTTCACAAAATTATTAAACTCTCTCGGATTTTGGGCAAACTGCTTTTTGCAAACGAGTTAGATAATTCTCATAGCATTGACAATTCAGAAGAAAGAAGTTCGACTTGACTATGGAGTGTTTAGCTAAGTCCGTACTCGAGCCAGACTTATTAAACTTTTTAAAATGATTAGATTTTAGTTTTGTATGTTTGATAAACTGGGAGTGTGGGTTGGCTTTGAAGAAGCAGTAGAAGGAATATAATTGGGAATACACATATCTAAGAGGGAGTTTAAGTGCTATTAATAAATTTAAAGCAGTATTCATATCAACCGAAGTTGATATAAAAAATATAAATATATGGTTGTATACAAAAGAACAATCGGTGGCATGAATAAGCAAGGAGTAGTTTCCTTTGCGAAAGCAACGGTGGTGCTTATTGTTAGCTGATGAATACACAGAGGATTGCTATTGAAAATTGCAACCTCTAAAGCAGGATGATATACATCCTCAGGAAGAGATAAAGGAGGGGACCTGGGCACATTAGCAATAAGAAAGTCGTTAACAAATACAAGTATTCTATTCAAATGATTATTAATTTAACTGATTGGAAAAAACGAAAGATCTAGCATGCAATCTATAAAGTCATTCTGTTCTGAGAGTAATAGATAATATTCGGCAGTGAATAATGACCAAGAGATGTTCGGTAAATTATAATCACCCAACACCATTAATAGGTCATTATCACGCACGTGTCAATATCAGAATATCAGAAGAAGGATATCAGAAGAAGGAGGAACATAGAAGCATGTAAAATAGATATTCAGTGTAGGAAACGAAATCTTAATTGAGACAGCGTCAGTAGGCGTACTAAAACAGAAAAGTTTTGACTGGAAAGTGGCTTTAACGGCAATTAAGTCGTTTAGTTGCTCGAAAAAACTTCAAAATCAGATATGGTTGAATTTAACCATGTTTCTGAAAATGCAATTCTATCTTATTATATATTATAGCCATACAACGATTTTAAGCTTAGAAATGAGACCTCTGACATTCTGATAATGAATGAAAACTAGGTAGGAAGTCAAATTTGGTTTTTTGGGGCAGTAACGGTACCTTGTATCGAGGGGACCGGAAGGGTGTCAGGGGAAGGCTGGTTTCGCTTTTGGGCTAAAACTTGTGAACAATCATGTGAGAAGGCCAAAATTTGATCTGCGTATTAAGCGTGCATCATATTTTCACATAAAAATTGCGGCTGTGCAGCACGACATATTTTATACCGGCCTTAAAAGATAAGCAGAAGTTGCGAGAGCGCAGAGCGAAAAGACCCACAGTGCACAAAAATAGAGCAAGCAAACTCGCAAAATATGCGTATACAACCAAATTGTTTGGAGCGAAAGGCAACAGGAAAAGTTTGTGAAAACGCACACAAGCAGAAATATACACCAGCGAACACACGCACAAACAAATGTATGCACAGGGGGAGTACCAAAACAAAAGAATCAAAACAGACAATAACAATAACAATGCAAAATTTAGAATCAAATATCAGGATTAAAGCACAAAAGTATATACAAATTTTGGAGCACAAGTAAAACACGTCAATCACTCTCAACTGAGAACTCTATCTACATAAAATAATTTCACAATCTAAATATAATTGTCCAAATATATTTTTAATAAACACACCATACATTTAACAAATTTTTATATTTAATAAAAATAAATACAAATACCAGTTTAATTTATCAACTTTATTTATTGCTTGGCACTAAATAAATAAATATATTTGTGCATCCATTACATATATCCGATTAAAAATCCACACATTATATGTACTATATTTGTCCACATATAATATTCTTTAGTACACAATATACAATAAATTAATTATCACAACACATATTACAATTATAACAATATGGCAATTGTACCTGGCATATGTGCATACATATCAACAGCTGCCGATCTGTATGCAATTGCACACTATTTATTAATACTGATCTACAACGCATAACCAAAAACTCAACAATTTATAGTATTCATATTTATTTATGATAAATGAACAGTATAATAAATCACTTCACCATTAACTACAAACTATATCCGCATTTGTCAGAGTTGCGTACTCAGCCTCTGAAAATGTGGGGGTGTTCTTCCACCAATTCTCCACAATTGCGTGAGTTTTATGAATTTAATTTTTATCACAACAAGTAAAACCAAAATTTTTCGTTTTATATGCTCCACTGATTTATTTTGACTGAGTAGAAAACCGACAAGAATGGCGTCTGTGATATTTTCTTAAGCTACATAACTTAGAAGCTTGGAAGCAGCCACAAAACTGATATCTTGTGGAAATGCAGCATACTCAGAGTTGGGTTTGCAATTTCTTGCGATAAGCTACACATACTCGACAGGAATTTATCGTGGCATTAACTATATGCCTGGGTTTGGGAATCCAGAACTTGCTCCGGATCAGGCGGATTATTACCTGGTTTCCACCATGGAGAGAGATGCGATGCGTGAAACGAAGGAGGAGACGTGTGAGGGAGTTTCCATAAGGAAGAAGGATTGGATGTCTTTCGTCATAGCGCATGCTCCACTGTGATCAATGAACGGATTAAGAATAATAATGGGGCTTGAGCTTGGAATAAGTTGCTTGTCGAGCAAACACTGATACTCTTTGGGGTACTCAATGCGTTGAGTATGCACAAATAACCGTTCCTGAGCTTCGAAAAGCTCAGTACTGCTGATGTCCTTTAGAAAATAAATATCAGGTTTCTGACAGAGCTATATAAAACGGTACATACAGTCCACGTCTCTAAGTACTTTGCGAATTCAGAGAAGCGATTTACGATGTGAGATTTTGGATGCTAAGTTGCATTTCACGGGACGACCTCTTCATCAGTTTCATAGACTGATTCAATACGAATTGGCCATTAAGATTGTGGCGATTGTAGCCATTCTGTCCATGCCACCACAGATCATTGGCCACGAGGTCGCATGATGGAACACCCCGGCTAGCCAAATCAGAAGCTGTGCATAGCTCATCGATGGCTCGGACGGGCCCAATCTTAGTGTGCGCCCCGGCAAACACGTCATCGACGTACATAAAATTCAAAATGTCGTCGCTCGCCAGAGGATATTGTGAGCGAACGACAGTGGACAGCTGCTGCAGCACCCGAATCGCCAGGAAGGGAGCACAGTTGACAACAAAGGTGACAGTGTTGAGCTCGTAATCACAGAGCTCATCCTTACTGTTCTGGTAGAGGATTCTTTGAAAAGGGGTGTGGATTGGGTCAACTCGGTTTTGCCGATACATTTTGGTAATATCGGCGTTGAATACATAGCGGAAGAAACCCCATTTCAAGAACTGGATGGTTAGATCTGATTGCAGAAATGGTCCTGTGTGGAGAACATCGTTCAGACTTTTGCTATTTGAGTAACGGCTGGAGGCGGTAAACACAACGTGAATATATGTGGTGGTGCTGTCTGGTTTGAATAAAGCGTGATAAGGGAGATACAAGTTATTGGAGTCGTTGCTAGGAGGGACTTGTTTCATATGATCCAAGTCCCGGTAATCCTTGATCACGGAGTCGTACTGATCTTTAAAAAAATTACCAACCAAATTGGACAAAACGAAAGCGGATTTTTCAATTTGATTCCGCGGTTTAGTAGGAGAGCCAATCTTGTGACATAACTTCATTGAGTTGATGAGATGGCCTAACTTAAGCCCATTACTTCTGTTTGGACTGGATGGAAAGGTAGCTTGTTCAGATTGAATAGTTGTTCGGAGATGAACGTCGCTTCCGATCCCGAATCGATGAGCGCACGTGCTGGGTGTCAAAATGGCAAATGTTAATAATAGACATGCCTAGGAGCACACTTATGTGTTTGTTGCAAATTAGCTCTGCAAATTGGAGGAGGAAGTGGATTGCGAGTAGCTACTGTGTGACATGAGAACTGTTAAAGAGGTGGCTGGATGAGGCCCCAACGATGCAGGAGTGTGTTGTGGCGACCCTTGCACGTGAAACAATTATGTTGACTCGTGCATTCTTTTAATTGATGCCCTTTCGCGAAACAGAGCAGAGTTTTTGCTGTTTGATGAAGTTAGACCTGTCCCCAACAGACATCTGCAGAAAACGGGGGCACAAGCGCACTGAGCACCTTTGAGTTAATTTGCAGGATTGGGCCCTAACGCTCACCTTGGCATCAAAGGAGTTAATTTTTTTTGTCGGATGCTCCTTTCGAGCGGGTCTGGAGTGGACCTCAGTTCTTGTTCTGGGCTTCATGCGCTCTATCGCCTCTAGAGTGCGTTCCAAAAAGAAAGAATTTAGGTCGTTCCACATCGGGATGTCAGCCTAACAGCGAAAGAGTAAGCTTGGGTAGCTTGGAGGCGCACAGATAAACTACAACGCAATCCCAGTTCACAGTACTTATGAGGGAGTGCTCTAAAGCTGTCAAGCAGCCTTGGATGGTGCTCTGTAGGTCTTTAATAGCAGCTCATGATTCTTGCGAAACTGGATGGAGGATAAAGAGAACGTCAAGTTGGCTGTTAACTAACAGTCTCTTGTTCTCAAATCTGTCAGTTAAATCACTCCACTGTAGCATGAGCAAAATATATATAACTAGCGGGTATAACCCGTCCTTGCCCGTGGCACATATGTTATAAAATCAATGTTCTCAAACAAATTTGAAATGATTTTGAAACTGATCGGACGGTAAACAAATAAGTTTCATACAAACGCTTTCCGCCAATTTGCCACTGTTGCGAGGGGAATTTCCCAAATCGCTGAAACACGTATTCATTACATTCTTATGTAAATAAATCTTTAAGTCGCATTCCACTCGAAAAAGTTTGGATTCTGCAAAAAGTGTGAAAAACGTCTGAAATAATTTTTCTTACAGATCTTTAGAACGAATATGAGCGCGAAACGTCACCCACCAAATTTTTGACCTCCATTTCCACCAAGGAGGAACGGATTTTTCGAAAAGGTTGAAACACCCCTTATGCAACGTCTGCATATTCTGCCGAATACCATTCCTTTGTCTTACGATATATATGCTTTAAGTGTATTCATATATACATACTCCCGCTCTGCCGCTGTACTCAGCGAATGAAACTTATATACAAAAACTACAATGTTAGACTTAAGAACAATCAGATAATTGAACCACACATCTGTCGAAGAAATATCATCAACGTCTTAGGACGTATGCCAATAAACATTCATTTAAAGGAACACTTTTTGGTTAATTTTACATGGCGACCGTGAAAATGGTTTGCCGTTTGTGTTTAAAAAAAAATGAACAGAAATTAAAATACTGAAATTGTTGTAAACATAAAAAAATATTTTAAAAAAATATTAATTAAAATAAATTAATAATAATGCATAATGAGATTGCGTCAAACAAAGATTGATTAATTTTACACTTTCGCTGACGCCAATGATGTGAACGAAAATTGCAATATACATTGTGAAACATGTTTTATAAGTCGAAAATGACAAGCAACAACATCAGAAACAACTAACAAAATCTGAATCAACGACAACAAATGAGAAAACAATTGCAAATTTAACAACAACAACAGAAGCAACTTAACAAATGACACGAACGTGTTAACCAAAGACTGTTGAGCAAAGGGATGCACCCAGCCTGCAAGAGGATTTAGAGGTGTACCCCAACGATGGACCACGCCCACTCACAATAGCGGAGTACCGGGCACGACAACAGAGGAAGGAAAAGAAGAAAACCAAAAGAAGCGGAAGAAGGATTAAACTGCTTCAACAAAGGAGACTCCTACAGGATTTTATCAAGACAGCGACAACGCCCCAGGAGAGAAATGAACAAATAAAGAATCTCGAAATCATCGAGAAACAACTTCAAACCTGCCAATGCCTAAATTGCCCTTAAATATAAACTCTAATTCAAGCCGATGCGCGAAAGCTCTACTTGAAAAATACTAACATCTTTTAGGCTTTTTACTAACTTGTCTTTCCTTTTCCTAAATCAGTTTAAAATTGAAATTTACAATTATTGAACAGTTTTCAAAGACAAATTATTAAAAATGACAAAAATTGAAAAACTAAAATAAATTTTTAAAAAAAAAAAAAAAATTAAAAAAAAAGGCTATGGATAGATTTTCTTTAATTTATTTCCACTTGCTCTAAGAGTAAGAAAATATACATTTAGTTGAAAAATCATAAGCTTTTCCAATATGGGTTGGTTTGACAGTGACGACAGTCAAACAAAAGACAATACGGCCAACGTGGTCAATAATGTCAATATCGTAGATCACACTGAAGATATACAATCTTTGTGGATCTTACTGCTCATTTTAACAATCGTTTCAGTTTGTCAATTTTTGTTGACCATTTACATAAAACACAATAAAATAATTAAAAAACTCATAATTCTTTACATTAATAGAGTTGAAAACACCAAAAATAATAAAGGTCATTGAAGATATATATATAAAAGACCCGAATTTTCGAATAAACGCGTTAACTATTTTACAAAAACATCGCGAATTCATTAGCATATATCAATTCGAAAACGAATACATGAGCACATTCGGCCAGAACTCTAGCCTATTAATTCAATGCTCACAAATCAAAAAGGGAAAAGTACTTAGGACATTGCATTACTTCAAAGATCAATTTGATAAGTCATACAAATGCGTTAATAAAGATACACCAATTAAAGTCGAAACACTAATATACCATGTTCAGTTACTGGTAAAACAATATAATAACATAATACAGGCAGTAAATGAACTCCAAGATAAGCTCACACAAGAGCATTCAAAACAGTGTCTCAAATTTATACAATCCTTAAATACAAGATGGAAAGCTATCGGTATTAGATAGATCATTGAAATAAATGATCCAGAAGATCTAGCTCTATTGGCTGATTTTAATGATACCCAGCTTAACGATTTAGTTGAGTCTAAGCTACTAATAGACACAGAAATCAACAGTGATATAGAAACGATCTAGGAAACCGACAAAATGGCACAACAAGTAGCCTTGGATAGGGAATATGTGAAACAAGTTTCATCATCTATCCCTGAATTTGACGGTAAAAAAATGTCACTCAATCAGTTCCTTAGAGAGAGAACAAAAGGCACCCAAGAAGATTTCGCCGTTGAAGTTATCAAATCAAAGATAACTGGCCCAATCTGGTACAAGGTACCATAATAACTAAACTAAAGGGTAACGTAAAAGGTGAATCATCTGACGTATTAAAAGCGAAACTGTTTAACATTAAACAAAAAGGTAAAACAGCATCACAATATACCGTTGAAATCGACAACTTGCGAAAGCAACTCGAAGCAGCATATATTGATGATGGCAAAAGAATCAATTTCTGCTATGATTAAAAACTGCGAGCATGATATACTCTGTATTATCTTGGAAACAGGAAACTTCGTCACTTTCAATGACGTCATGGGTAAATATATCCATTGCAGCACTGAAATGACCGGAAATACCAGTATTGTGTTGTATCAAGGAGGCAGAGGTAGAGGTAATAATCAGCTTTACACACAAAGAGGAAGACCAAATGGTCTCACGACCATTTTAATTTTAACCCAAATTACCAAAATTATAACACCAACAACAGAGGACCTTATAGAGGTAATGCCCGTGGTCATCACCGAGGAAGGAATAATTCCATCCGAGGCACCAACCACAATAATGGCAATAATCTATAATAACAATGTTCGTGTTATTCAAGCTAACTCGGAAAACCAGCAAGCCCCTTAAGATATTCACAAAGTAGACACAGTAAATCTAAACCTCAGTATTTTTATTAAAATAAATAATAAAAAAAAGGCAAAGCATTTACGCTATTGCTAGATAATGGTGCAGACATATCTCTATTAAAAGAAAATGTTGATATATTTGAAAATATAAATTCAAACATATCAACCCAAATATCTGGAATTGGTGAAGATTCAGTAGTTTCTAAAGGTTTAGAATCGTAGAATTATCTACAGGAAAATATGTCATTCCACACGAATTTCATATAGTCGGACAAGATTTACCAATACCTAGCGATGGCATAATTGGTATCGGTTTCTTTAAAAAATATAATTGCCAATTAGATTTCACACAAACATGTGATTCTCTAATACTTCAACCAAATAATTTAAATTATCCAATAAAACTACCAATAATTCTCACTAGTGATAATAATCCCACAATACTTCCAGCTCGTTCTGAAGTAGTCCGTCAAATCAATATTGTTTCGCCAGAAAGCAATATATTATATTTTTTATGCTTGGACTTAACGTCTGGTTTCCACCAAATAGAACTAAAAGAACAATCTAGAAACATTACGTATTTTTCAACGAGCAACGAGTCCTTATCTTTCCATATGGATTAAAAGTAGCGCCAAATTGTTTTCAAATGATGATGCTCATTTTCGGGATTAGACCCTTCACAAGCATTCTTATAAAAGGATGAGTTAATCGTCTTCAGTTGTTCCGAAAATCACATGATGATAGAAGAATGCACATTCCTTTAGCATGAAGTAACTTTTCTAAGTCAAAAATGTACTGATCAAGGTATTTTGCCAGATGACAAAAAAACATGATGTAATTGAAAAATACCCAGTCCCTACGGACGCTGATATCGCTAGAAGATTCGTTGCATTTTGCAACTACTACAGATGATTCATTAAAAATTTCGCCAACTATTCACGGCACATAACCAGATTATGTAAAAAGAATGTTCCTTTCGAATGGACAATTGAATGCCAAATTGCATTCGATTACTTAAAACAAGCTCTAATGAAACCTACTTTACTAAAATACCCAGATTTTAGCAAAGAATTTTGCATCATAACCGATGCCAGTAAATTATTCTGCGGAGCATTTTTAACCAAAACATATGGAGATAAACAATTGCTCGTAGCTTTTCGTTCATTTACAAAGGAGAAAGCAATAAACATACAACCGAACAAGAGTTGGCAGTAATACACTGGGCAATAACAAATTTTCGACCATATATATATGGTCAACATTTCAAAATCAAAACAGATCATAGAACATTAAAAATATTTGTTTTCAATGGTGAATCCAAGTTCAAAATTAACAAGAATGAGATTAAACTTAGAAGAGTATGACTTTACCGTAGAAGATCTCAAGGGCAAAGACAATTTCGTTGCTGATGCATTATCACGCATCACAATAAAATAATTAGAAAACATATCAGCTAAAGTACTAAAAGTCACTGCAAGAAGTTCCAGTAGACAGAATAAATCCTGTGCAGGACCAAAATTCGAATTGCAATAGCAACCGGACACTTCGATGCTCAATATATACAACGTCATTCGAAATAATGATGTTAAGAAAGTAGTGACCTCGCATTTAAATTTGTCCAAATGTTTCTTAAAACATGGGAAAAAGATTATTGCAAGAATTGATGTTGTCGATCTCTATACCAATGGAGTCTTTGATTTAGACCCAAAGAGAGCAAGGTAATGAATACGCAATCACACTGATATGCGATTTAACAAAATACCTTGCTGCCATACCAATACCAAACAAAAGTGCACAAACTGTAGAAAAAGCTATTTACGAAGATTTTATTCTGAAATATGGTCCAATGAAGACGTTCATTACGGACATGGGTACAGAATACAAAAACTCAGTTATGGTAGATTTATGTAAATACCTTGGTATCAAAAATATAACTTCAACAGCACACCACCTCCTTTGACTTTTGGAACAGTAGAGCGAAGCCATAGAACATTCAACGAATTCATTCGTTCCTACATATCAGTTGATAAAACTGATTGGGATACTTGGCTACAATATTTTGTTTATTGTTTCAATACAACACCTTCCACAACGCCCAACTACTGCCCAATTGTTAGCAAAAACCCAAACATTAACAAAACATTTAAAAGTGTTACTGTTATATAATGCAGAGGATTATGCTAAGGAATCAAAATATAGATTGTAAATAGCATGTAAAAGAGCTAGAAAAATGCTTGAACAAAACAAGCAAAAGAATAAACTTATATACGATAGTAAAGTAAAGAATATAGAATTAAACATAGGAGATAACGTACTGTTAAGAAATGATACATTTATTCATATTTTATATTCATTATATATTATTTTATTAAAAAAAAACTATTCAATTATAGTAACTTTAAAAAAATTAGAACAAAGAAAAATTTTTTTTAAATTCATATATTCATTAGAATTAAATTTAAAAAATTGCCCTTTAATAACTATAATTTTTAAATAACTACATATAGAATATTACGTTATTTTTAAATGAAGGGAGGTGTAGCATTAGCAATATATATATAATTCATACCAAACCAATGTAAGGGTATATGAGATCAAATAAACAATAACCCATTTAGCGACACTCTGTTGCGAAAATATTCGAAATATAATCGTTCACTCATAAGTATGGTCACCATAGCACAGAATATGCAACGTCTGCATATTCTGCCGAATACCATTCCTTCGTCTCAATGTATATACTTTAAGTGTATGCATATATACATACTCCCCGCTCTACCGCTGTACTCAGCGAATGAGACTTATATACAAAAACTCTAATGTTAGACTTAAGAACAAACAGATAATTGAACGACACATCAGTCGAAGAAATATCATCAACGTCTTAGGACGTATGCCAATAAACGATCAATTAAAGGAAAACTGTTTGATTAATTTTACACTACGCTGAGGCGAAACCATCATTTGTGAGAGAAGACTTGGACACGATTGCATCTGCTTCCCCACCAGTCTTTGAGTTGAGGTGAAATAGTTTTCCGACCTCTGTTAACCATGGATTGTTTATATAGACAGCTGTGAAAAGGTCTCGTCAAGTGGTCCATTTTAAGTACTCCCTACTGCAGCCAAGGGCACGAACTTGGTCTAAGCGGGCTTAAAGAGTGAAGAGCGACACGACAAGATTCGGAGACGAGTTAATTCATGCTTCGAACGGCAATAAATTCGTCATTTTTTGGTTGCTGGAAAATTTGAGACCTGCTGCGCGAGTAGTTAGTCGTTGCTTACTGCTTTTGTCGCTATCAATTGGCATAGTAGGCTCTAAAGAGCCGCGGACTCGGATGACAGCGGAGAAGCAGAGATAATAATTGTTTAATTTAATTTAAAAAATAATATAAAATGGAGCGATGGAATTGTTCTAATTTTAATATTGTGGTGGTGGTTAATGTTGTAGGAAAAACAAAAAAATAACCAATAAAATTAATTTACTTATTTATATGAACCAAATGAAATTAATTGTGTTTACACAAGAAGTATATCTAGCCGTCGCTACTTCATTGAAGTTGGTTCTGACTCCGGAACCAGAATCAAACCTATTCACCACTTACACATACACTTACAAACATTGTAGCATATATTCTGAAAATATACATAGTCGAAAAATAACATACTAGTGAACGTGTTTTTTTTCGACTTGGAAAAAACTTCAATTTTTCAGAGCAGAAACGCTCCCCCAATTACCAGCAACGCCCGTTTTTACCTGGAAGCCCTGCGGACGCCCTACTACAACATTTGGTCCTTCGCGCCGGAATATTTTAATATCTATCATATCCACTTCGCCCCAGCAAGCATCGGTGGATCTTCAAGAGGAGATTCCAAAACCAGCTACAAATTCAAACGAGATAATTAGGAGTGCACCTACCTCAACTTGTCCATTGCCAAACATCCGGCAATACCAGTCCGACTTAATATTTGTGTGCCCACTCCATATGTCTGAACATATTTTTCCGCTTCACATTATCCGATCGCCATATTGATGTATGCAAGTACATCAAGATATATCTGCACACATAGGCTTTCGCTCCGTTTGTATAATAAGTGTATGCACTTCTCCATATTATACTTTGCTTAATAAATCAAAACATACTTGCGATTTTTCTTATCATAATAAATTATTTACAATAATTTTATGTGAAAAACTTTCTTTTGAGCTGCGTTTAAAATATACGTGCTTCTTTCTGAGCTCGACAATTAATGAACCATTAGCATAAATGTTTTGCTTGATCCGTTTCCACGTTTTTCTGGCGTTTCAATAAAGAAATAAATACATTTTTTTCTCAATTAAAGAAACTAAATAACCATCATTAATCTAGTAAATTATTAGTAAAATAATTAATTTAGTAAAATTTTCCGATTTCGTTGGAGTCAATACTGCACACCATTTCGGTCATATCATTTTGTTCTGATATATCGATTCAATCTTTCCTGTGGCATTTTTCATTCCGTTTTCGCTCGGCTGATTCAAATTTTTTGTATTTGTTCACATCTCACCCGATTATTACAATTTTCGGCTCTGTGAAAAGCCTAGTATGCCAATCGGTGGTGATCAAAACAGCCAAAGCCGATAAGGAGTCAAAACGACCTTTAACCTCACCTAGAGCGGTTATTGTGCAACTCAAGGTAGAGGGTACAAGCACATCCGTCCGCAAACCTGTGAGTCCGATTCGAACAAGAAATATTACCCCAAATATTACCCGTTCGACTACGCAAAAGATGCAGAAGTCAAGCGAAATGGCACTGAATGACTTCGTTTCGATAACTGACCGACTAGCCCAGTTTGAAGTGAAGATCAATGACGCAGCGGACACTGTTCACTCTCCAAGTCCGACGAGATCAGATTAGGACCTAATGGGAACAGGTAGAACGCTGGTAGAAAGGTGTACTTGGATTCATTAAACGATGGTCTAAAGAGTTTAACGATCCTTTTATAACGAAACTTCTATACACCTCTCTTGTTTGCCATATCCTTGAATACTGCTCTTGCATCTGGTCTCCGCAGTATAACAATAGCCAGGATCGTATTGAATCTGTTCAGCAGCAATTTCTGCTTTTTGCCTTACGAGGTTTAAATTGGGACCCCAATCTTCGGTTGCCATCCTATTCCAGCAGGCTGCTTCTTCTTAATCTTCCGTCGTTAGCCAACCGTAGGACAATTCTCGGTGTTGTCTTTCTACATAAGTTGGTTGTTGGCGATACAGATTCTACTTTTCTGTTAGGGCGTCTTCAATTCTCTGTTCCGGCTAGACCAACCAGAAATTACCGCCCCTTATTCTTATCGAAGTGCACAACAGACTACGCTATGCACAATTCTTTTCGTGTGCTATGTAAAAATTACAATAGTTTGCATCACGTTTTCTCTACCGATCTTTCTCTACCCCTAATAAAATCGTTGCTTTCAGGATACCTTCGGGAAGTCACTGACCATTCCCAGCTATGAGCAGGGGCATGGCTAGCCGGACTGGCTGTAAATTTCCCCACCGGTGATCGGTGATTTCCCATTACTTTCCCAATACTTTCTCTTTATTCTATCTACTTAACACTCTGTATATCTAGCATACAGTTCTATACTTTATTAACAATCTTCCGCCTTTCTTTTCTCCTATTTATGGTATATTCTTAAATAATATAGCAAATTACCATTATTTTTAATTTTACGTAAGAACACTTTTTCCTACTCACACCCTTCTTTTTAGATGTAGGCTCTAATAGCGTCACTGACAAAATTAGCTGTGAAAAAGGGGCACAACAGCTGGCCGGATTGGCAAATAAAACACCTCCATCGGTCGGTGATGCTATTTGAAATTTGAGTTCTCTATCTAGGCTTTTAGCATTTAATTTTTCTAATTGTATTTATAATGTGTTGAATAATTGGAAGACACTCGTTTTGTCGACCACATATAAATAAATAAATAAATATCCTCCCATCTATATTATTAGCTGGCTCCCAACCCAACATATGTGGCAATCTCCTTGGCCAAGAAACGATTTTCGGCTGGATCCTTACAGGCCCCGTTTCCAAGACCAGTGCCAAATTTGTCTCATCCTTTTCAACTCAAGTCTCGCTGAATTCAAATGTCGGCTTAGATAAACTGCTCACAAAATTTTGGGAGGTGGAGGATATTCCAGTAAATCTGGAAAAGGATTCCGACCTGTTTTGTGAGCGCAACTTTAACAAAACCACCAAAAAAGATAAAAACGGCAGATACTTGGTCACACTGCCATTCAAGAGTTCCGATCACATCCAGTTGGGCCATTCAAGGTTCACCGCACTAGCTCAATTCCTTCGAAACAAGAATCGTTTGGCAAAAAATTCCCCCCTTAAGGACAAGTATGATGCGGTGATCCAGGAATAACTGGACTTAGGTCACATGCGACAAGACCCTCCAAGCAATGTTGCGGATAACTTTTATCTTCCACACCATGCTGTTCTCAAGACTGACATCACGACGATCAAGCTCCGCGTAGTATTTAACGCCTCCCACCCGTCATCGAATGGTAAAAGTCTGAACGATGTGCTACATGCAGGGCCCATTCTGTAATCCGACTTAAATATTCACATTCTAAGATGGCGCTTCTTCCGATATGGCTTCAATGCCGACATCGCGAAAATGTATCGGCAGATCCTTCTTCATCCCAAACATACGCCCTACCAGAGAATTCTGTTCCGAACAAAGGACAACGAAAACTACATAGATGACGTTCGTCCGCTCTACTCCTTAGCAAGTCACATTATCGCAAACAACATGCATGACGACGATGTACTGGCAGGAGCCCATTCGAAATCAACAGCAGCTCAAGCAATTGCAGGTCCTACCACAAATTGCCAAACTGTTCGATCCAGCAGGTTGGTTGGGTACAGTCATTGTTCAGACAAAAATATTTGTGCAGAAGATCTGGCTCCAAGAACAGGGCTGGGACGATCCACTACCTGAGAGTCTTCTCCGTAAGTGGCATTTATTCCTCCAAGACTATCCGGGCCTCAGTGCAATTCGCATCCCTAGATGGGTCGAATTTCGCCCACAGGGGGCTATTCAATACCACGGGTTTTGTGACAATTCGCAGCGGGCATACGGGGCTGCCATTTACGTGCGCACTGAGAGACAGGATCGCATCTCAGTAGATCACATCTCATCTCAGTCAAGACGGTATCCTAGCCACGACTAGAGCTGTGCGGAACAGCACTTCTGTCCGAGTTATCAGCTGCACTCAGTCCATGCGTATGGACTACCTTTGTAGCAAACAGAGTGGCTAAAATTACTCAGGCCACCGACTCCAATAAATGGTCCCATGTACGATCCGAGTACATCCGAGTAATGAATAGGAGGGAGGGACGGATTTTTCGAAAAGTGTGAAACACCCCTCAAAATGAATTTGAACAAAGATCTTTGAAAATAAGTGTGGGGCCGATCGGGTGGCAAACAAAAAACTTTCATACAACCGCTTTCCGCCAACTTACCACTGTTGCGGGCGTAATTTTCCAAATCGCTGAAATACGTATTTATTAAGTTCTTATGTAGAGCTTTGAAAATAAGTTTGACGCAAATCGGAAACAGCTTAAAACTTCGCCCAAAAAATCTTTAAATCGCATTCCCCCCGAAGAAGTTTGAATTCTGCGAAAGTGTGAAACACGTATCAAATGATTTTTCTTATAGATCTTTGGAAACGAATTTGAGCGCGAAACGCCACCCACCAAATTTTTAACCTCCATTTCCACCAAGGAGGGACGGATTTTTCGAAAAGTGTGAAACACGCCTTAAATGAATTTGAACAAAGATCTTTGAAAATAAGTGTGGGTCCGATCGGATGGTAAACAAAAACTTTCATACAACCGTTTTCCGCCAATTTACCACTGTTGCGGGTGGAATTTTCCAAATCGCTGAAATACGTATTTATTAAGTTCTTATGTAGAGCTTTGAAAATAAGTTTGAAGCAAATCGGACACAACTTAAAACTTCGCCCAAAAAATCTTTAAATCGCATTCCCCCGAAGAAGTTTGAATTCTGCAAAAAGTGTGAAACACGTATCAAATGATTTTTCTAATAGATTTCTGGAAATGAATTTGAGCGCGAAACGTCACCCACCAAATCTTTGACCTCCATTTCCACCAAGGAGGAACGGATTTTCCTAAAAGTGTGAAACACCCCGCAAATGAATTTGAACAAAGATCTTTGAAAATAAGTTTAAGGCTGATCGGCTGGTAAGCAAAAAAAATTACATACAAACGTTTTTCGCGATTTTTCCACACTTGCGGGTGGAATTTCCCGAAACCCCGTCTTAACGGGCACCTACATCACATAAGGTAGCTACAGTGAAAATTTCAACTTCCTAGCTCTTACGGTTTGGGCTGTGCGTTGATCACCAATCTGTCAGTCAGTCAGTCAGGACAAACAGTTATATATATAGAGATACATACCAAACCAATGTAAGGGTATATGAGATCAAATAAACAATAACCCATTTAGCGACACTCTGTTGCGAAAATATTCGAAATATAATCGTTCACTCATAAGTGGCGACCATAGCGCAGAATATGCAGCGTCTGCATATTCTGCCGAATACCATTCCTTCTTCCTTCGATATATATATGCTCAATGTATATGCTTAAGTGTATGCATATATACATACTCCCGCTCTACCGCTGTACTCAGCGAATGAGACTTATATACAAAAACCCAAATGTTAGACTTAAGAACAAACAGATAATTGAACGACACATCAGTCGAAGAAATATCATCAACGTCTTAGGACGTATGCCAATAAACGATCAATTAAAGGAAAACTGTTTGATTAATTTTACACTACGCTGAGGCGAAACCATCATTTGTGAGAGAAGACTTGGACACGATTGCATTCGCTTCCCCACCAGTCTTTGAGTTGAGGTGAAATAGTTTTCCGACCTCTGTAAACCATGGATTGTTTATATAGACAGCTGTGAAAAGGTCTCGTCAAGTGGTCCATTTTAAGTACTCCCTATAAAAATGTCAATCTCCATGGGTGGGAGACTGCAGCCTCTTGGCTGTTGGCTGGGTGCAGAAGCCGCGATCAGGGCGGTTGCGCTCTCTATTTCCTCATTAAGAGTAGAGGTACAGCACTCATAAACAAAATAGCATGACTTGCAAATCTTTCACGTTCGACTCTTTTTGGCTGAGAACCTTGGAACAGCGCTCACACTCTTGCTCGACCTTACCCCAAAGAGCACGAACTTGGTCTAAGCGGGCTTAAAGAGTGAAGAGCGACACGACAAGATTCGGAGTCGAGTTAATTCATGCTTCGAACTGACTGAGTCTGTCAGTCACGGCAATAAATTCGTCATTTTTTGGTTGCTGGAAAATTTGAGACCTGCTGCGCGAGTAGTTAGTCGTTGCTTACTGCTTTTGTCACTATCAATTGGCATAGTAGGCTCCTAAAGAGCCGCGGACTTGGATGACAGCGGAGAAGCAGAGATAATAATTGTTTAATTTAATTAAAAAAATAATATAAAATGGAGCGATGGAATTGTTCTAATTTTAATGTTGTAGTGGTGGTTAATCTTGTAGGAAAAACTAAAAAATAACCAATAAAATTAATTTACTTATTTATATTAACCAAATGAAATTAATTGTGTTTACACAAGAAGTATATCTAGCCGTCGCTACTTCATTGAAGTTGGCTCTGACTCCGGAACCAGAATCATCCCTATTCACCACTTACACATACACTTACAAACATTGTAGCATATATTCTGAAAATATACATAGTCGAAAAATAACCTACTAGTGAACGTGTTTTTTTTTCGACTTTTCGACTTTTTCGACTCCCCCAATTACCAGCAACGCCCGTTTTTACCTAGAAGCCCTGCGGACGCCCTACTACAACATTTGGTCCTTCGCGCCGGAATATTTTAATATCTATCATATCCAATTTATATCCATATCCATTTTATGTGAAAAACTTTCTTTTGAGCTGCGTTTAAAGTAAACGTGCTTCTTTCTGAGCTCGACAATTAATGAACCATTAGCATAAATTTTTTGCTTGACCCGTTTCCACGTTTTTCTGGCGTTTCAATAAAGAAATAAATACATTTTTTTCTCAATTTAAGAAACTAAATAACCATCATTAATTTATGAACCATTAGCATAAATTTTTTGCTTGATCCGTTTCCACGTTTTTTTGGCGTTTCAATAAAGAAATAAATACATTTTTTTCTCAATTAAAGAAACTAAATAACCATCATTAATTTAGTAAATTATTAGTAAAATAATTAATTTAGTAAAATTTTCCGATTTCTTTGGAGTCAATACTGCACACCATTTCGGTCATTCCATTTTGTTCTGATATATCGATTCAATCTTTCCTGTGCCATTTTTCATTCCGTTTTCGCTCGGCTGATTCAAATTTTTTGTATTTGTTCACATCTCACCCGATTATTACAATTTTCGGCTCTGTGAAAAGCCTAGTATGCCAATCGGTGGTGATCAAAACAGCCAAAGCCGATAAGGAGACAAAACGACCTTTAACCTCACCTAGAGCGGTTGTTGTGCAACTCAAGGTAGAGGGTACAAGCACATCCGTCCGCAAGCCTGTGAGTCCGATTCGAACAAGAAATATTACCCCAAATATTACCCGTTCGACTACGCAAAAGATGCAGAAGTCAAGCGAAATGGCACTGAATGACTTCGTTTCGATAACTGACCGACTAGCCCAGTTTGAAGTGAAGATCAATGACGCAGCGGACAGAGACACTGTTCACTCTCCAAGTCCGACGAGATCAGATTAGGACCTAATGGGAACTGGTAGAACGCGAGTACGAGTTATATTCCAAAGCTGTCAATCAAGGCGCTTACAGCAGCAGTGACCTTGTGGCAATGCAAGCCAAATATGATTACTCGTACTCCGTTTACGAGCGATGTGCGGCTCAACTAAGTGAAAAAATAGAAAGAGCCATTGCCTTAAATAGACAAGCTGCGCAACCCCCCTCCAACTTCTCCATGTCCAGGGGTTGCAGTCTCCCGCCATGAGACTCTGAAGTTTTCAGTGGGGATTGCCTACGCTGGCCTACTTTCCGAGAATTGTTTACGGCGGTCTATATAAATAATCCAAGACTGACGTCGGTGGAAAAATTGTTCCATCTAAATTTCAAAACCAGCGGCGAAGCTAGGGCAATTGTCTCCAAGTCCCCGCTCACGAATGACGGTTTTCAGTTAGCGTAGGCGAGTCTGACGGAGAGATTAAATGCCTGTTAGTTCCTAGTCAATTGAAAATGCAATCGCCCCTCAGCAACACAAGAGTATGGAGTCGCCCTTAAAGAGCTTCAAGGCACAATCCAGGGGTGTTTAACGGCTCTTGACTTGTCCAGGGTGAGCACCGAAAATTGGGATTGTCTGCTGATTTTCTTGTGCTCCTCTTAATTGCCTAAGCTAACGTTGTCATTATGGGAACAATCGTTCCATGATAAGGCAGAGATACCTCAATGGTCCGAAATACATTTCTGATCGACTTATATCGCACCTTAGAGGAGATAGAGGCAAACCAACAAAACAAGAGTACAACCACCTGAGAACCTTCGAAGCAACAGTGATCACAAAGTCACAACACTGCAAATTGTGTCAGAAGGAAAACCATCCTGTGCGTCTATGCCCACGTTTCCTACAAATGTCCGTACCCGAGAGAGTTTCCGTCATTAAGCAAGAAAAGTTGTACTTAAGCTGCTTCGCCAGACTGCACCAATTGAATGATTGTACCAGTGCATATAGTTGTTTCACGTGCAAGGGACATCACAATACGCTGCTCCACCGTGACAGACCCCAGGTGCCCTCTGCTTAAGGAAAACTGTTTGATTAATTTTACACCACGCTGAGGCGAAACAATCATTTGTGAGAGAAGACTTGGACACGATTGCATTCGCTTCCCCACCAGTCTTTGAGTTGAGGTGAAATAGTTTTCCGACCTCTGTAAACCATGGATTGTTTATATAGACAGCTGTGAAAAGGTCTCGTCAAGTGGTCCATTTTAAGTACTCCCTATAAAAATGTCAATCTCCATGGGTGGGAGACTGCAGCCTCTTGGCTGTTGGCTGGGTGCAGAAGCCGCGATCAGGGCGGTTGCGCTCTCTATTTCCTCATTAAGAGTAGAGGTACAGCACTCATAAACAAAATAGCATGACTTGCAAATCTTTCACGTTCGACTCTTTTTGGCTGAGAACCTTGGAACAGCGCTCACACTCTTGCTCGACCTTACCCCAAAGAGCACGAACTTGGTCTAAGCGGGCTTAAAGAGTGAAGAGCGACACGACAAGATTCGGAGACGAGTTAATTCATGCTTCGAACTGACTGAGTCTGTCAGTCACGGCAATAAATTCGTCATTTTTTGGTTGCTGGAAAATTTGAGACCTGCTGCGCGAGTAGTTAGTCGTTGCTTACTGCTTTTGTCACTATCGATTGGCATAGTAGGCTCCTAAAGAGCCGCGGACTTGGATGACAGCGGAGAAGCAGAGATAATAATTTTTTAATTTAATTAAAAAAATAATATAAAATGGAGCGATGGAATTGTTCTAATTTTAATGTTGTAGTGGTGGTTAATCTTGTAGGAAAAACAAAAAAATAACCAATAAAATTAATTTACTTATTTATATTAACCAAATGAAATTAATTGTGTTTACACAAGAAGTATATCTAGCCGTCGCTACTTCATTGAAGTTGGCTCTGACTCCGGAACCAGAATCAAACCTATTCACCACTTACACATACACTTACAAACATTGTAGCATATATTCTGAAAATATACATAGTCGAAAAATAACCTACTAGTGAACGTGTTTTTTTTTCGACTTGGAAAAAACTTCAATTTTTCAGAGCATAAACGCTCCCCCAATTACCAGCAACGCCCGTTTTTACCTAGAAGCCCTGCGGACGCCCTACTACAACATTTGGTCCTTCGCGCCGGAATATTTTAATATCTATCATATCCAATTTATATCCATATCCATTTTATGTGAAAAACTTTCTTTTGAGCTGCGTTTTAAGTAAACGTGCTTCTTTCTGAGCTCGACAATTAATGAACCATTAGCATAAATTTTTTGCTTGATCCGTTTCCACGTTTTTCTGGCGTTTCAATAAAGAAATAAATACATTTTTTTCTCAATTTTAAATTTTTTGCTTGATCCGTTTGCACGTTTTTCTGGCGTTCCAATAAAGAAATAAATACATTTTTTTCTCAATTAAAGAAACTAAATAACCATCATTAATTTAGTAAATTATTAGTAAAATAATTAATTTCCGATTTCTTTGGAGTCAATACTGCACACCATTTCGGTCATTCCATTTTGTTCTGATATATCGATTCAATCTTTCCTGTGACATTTTTCATTCCGTTTTCGCTCGGCTGATTCAAATTTTTTGTATTTGTTCACATCTCACCCGATTATTACAATTTTCGGCTCTGTGAACAGCCAAAGCCGATAAGGAGACAAAACGACCTTTAACCTCACCTAGAGCGGTTGTTGTGCAACTCAAGGTAGAGGGTACAAGCACATCCGTCCGCAAGCCTGTGAGTCCGATTCGAACAAGAAATATTACCCCAAATATTACCCGTTCGACTACGCAAAAGATGCAGAAGTCAAGCGAAATGGCACTGAATGACTTCGTTTCGATAACTGACCGACTAGCCCAGTTTGAAGTGAAGATCAATGACGCAGCGGACAGAGACACTGTTCACTCTCCAAGTCCGACGAGATCAGATTAGGACCTAATGGGAACTGGTAGAATGCGAGTACGAGTTATATTCCAAAGCTGTCAATCAAGGCGCTTACAGCAGCAGTGACCTTGTGGCAATGCAAGCCAAATATGATTACACGTACTCCGTTTACGAGCGATGTGCGGCTCAACTAAGTGAAAAAATAGAAAGAGCCATTGCCTTAAATAGACAAGATGCGCAACCCCCTCCAACTTCTCCATGTCCAGGGGTTGCAGTCTCCCGCCATGAGACTCTGAAGTTTTCAGTGGGGATTGCCTACGCTGGCCTACTTTCCGAGAATTGTTTACGGCGGTCTATATAAATAATCCAAGACTGACGTCGGTGGAAAAATTGTTCCATCTAAATTTCAAAACCAGCGGCGAAGCTAGGGCAATTGTCTCCAAGTCCCCGCTCACGAATGACGGTTTTCAGTTAGCGTAGGCGAGTCTGACGGAGAGATTAAATGCCTGTTAGTTCCTAGTCAATTGAAAATGCAATCGCCCCTCAGCAACACAAGAGTATGGAGTCGCCCTTAAAGAGCTTCAAGGCACAATCCAGGGGTGTTTAACGGCTCTTGACTTGTCCAGGGTGAGCACCGAAAATTGGGATTGTCTGCTGATTTTCTTGTGCTCCTCTTAATTGCCTAAGCTAACGTTGTCATTATGGGAACAATCGTTCCATGATAAGGCAGAGATACCTCAATGGTCCGAAATACATTTCTGATCGACTTATATCGCACCTTAGAGGAGATAGAGGCAAACCAACAAAACAAGAGTACAACCACCTGAGAACCTTCGAAGCAACAGTGATCACAAAGTCACAACACTGCAAATTGTGTCAGAAGGAAAACCATCCTGTGCGTCTATGCCCACGTTTCCTACAAATGTCCGTACCCGAGAGAGTTTCCGTCATTAAGCAAGAAAAGTTGTACTTAAGCTGCTTCGCCAGACTGCACCAATTGAATGATTGTACCAGTGCATATAGTTGTTTCACGTGCAAGGGACATCACAATACGCTGCTCCACCGTGACAGACCCCAGGTGCCCTCTGCTTCCAATTAAAGGAAAACTGTTTGATTAATTTTACACTACGCTGAGGCGAAACAATCATTTGTGAGAGAAGACTTGGACACGATTGCATTCGCTTCCCCACCAGTCTTTGAGTTGAGGTGAAATAGTTTTCCGACCTCTGTAAACCATGGATTGTTTATATAGACAGCTGTGAAAAGGTCTCGTCAAGTGGTCCATTTTAAGTACTCCCTATAAAAATGTCAATCTCCATGGGTGGGAGACTGCAGCCTCTTGGCTGTTGGCTGGGTGCAGAAGCCGCGATCAGGGCGGTTGCGCTCTCTATTTCCTCATTAAGAGTAGAGGTACAGCACTCATAAACAAAATAGCATGACTTGCAAATCTTTCACGTTCGACTCTTTTTGGCTGAGAACCTTGGAACAGCGCTCACACTCTTGCTCGACCTTACCCCAAAGAGCACGAACTTGGTCTAAGCGGGCTTAAAGAGTGAAGAGCGACACGACAAGATTCGGAGACGAGTTAATTCATGCTTCGAACTGACTGAGTCTGTCAGTCACGGCAATAAATTCGTCATTTTTTGGTTGCTGGAAAATTTGAGACCTGCTGCGCGAGTAGTTAGTCGTTGCTTACTGCTTTTGTCACTATCAATTGGCATAGTAGGCTCTAAAGAGCCGCGGACTTGGATGACAGCGGAGAAGCAGAGATAATAATTGTTTAATTTAATTAAAAAAATAATATAAAATGGAGCGATGGAATTGTTCTAATTTTAATGTTGTAGTGGTGGTTAATCTTGTAGGAAAAACAAAAAAATAACCAATAAAATTAATTTACTTATTTATATTAACCAAATGAAATTAATTGTGTTTACACAAGAAGTATATCTAGCCGTCGCTACTTCATTGAAGTTGGCTCTGACTCCGGAACCAGAATCAAACCTATTCACCACTTACACATACACTTACAAACATTGTAGCATATATTCTGAAAATATACATAGTCGAAAAATAACCTACTAGTGAACGTGTTTTTTTTTCGACTTGGAAAAAACTTCAATTTTTCAGAGCATAAACGCTCCCCCAATTACCAGCAACGCCCGTTTTTACCTAGAAGCCCTGCGGACGCCCTACTACAACATTTGGTCCTTCGCGCCGGAATATTTTAATATCTATCATATCCAATTTATATCCATATCCATTTTATGTGAAAAACTTTCTTTTGAGCTGCGTTTAAAGTAAACGTGCTTCTTTCTGAGCTCGACAATTAATGAACCATTAGCATAAATTTTTTGCTTGATCCGTTTCCACGTTTTTCTGGCGTTTCAATAAAGAAATAAATACATTTTTTTCTCAATTAAAGAAACTAAATAACCATCATTAATTTAGTAAATTATTAGTAAAATAATTAATTTAGTAAAATTTTCCGATTTCTTTGGAGTCAATACTGCACACCATTTCCGGTCATTCCATTTTGTTCTGATATATCGATTCAATCTTTCCTGTGACATTTTTCATTCCGTTTTCGCTCGGCTGATTCAAGTTTTTTGTATTTGTTCACATCTCACCCGATTATTACAATTTTCGGCTCTGTGAACAGCCAAATCCGATAAGGAGACAAAACGACCTTTAACCTCACCTAGAGCGGTTGTTGTGCAACTCAAGGTAGAGGGTACAAGCACATCCGTCCGCAAGCCTGTGAGTCCGATTCGAACAAGAAATATTACCCCAAATATTACCCGTTCGACTACGCAAAAGATGCAGAAGTCAAGCGAAATGGCACTGAATGACTTCGTTTCGATAACTGACCGACTAGCCCAGTTTGAAGTGAAGATCAATGACGCAGCGGACAGAGACACTGTTCACTCTCCAAGTCCGACGAGATCAGATTAGGACCTAATGGGAACTGGTAGAACGCGAGTACGAGTTATATTCCAAGGCTGTCAATCAAGGCGCTTACAGCAGCAGTGACCTTGTGGCAATGCAAGCCAAATATGATTACTCGTACTCCGTTTACGAGCGATGTGCGGCTCAACTAAGTGAAAAAATAGAAAGAGCCATTGCCTTAAATAGACAAGATGCGCAACCCCCTCCAACTTCTCCATGTCCAGGGGTTGCAGTCTCCCGCCATGAGACTCTGAAGTTTTCAGTGGGGATTGCCTACGCTGGCCTACTTTCCGAGAATTGTTTACGGCGGTCTATATAAATAATCCAAGACTGACGTCGGTGGAAAAATTGTTCCATCTAAATTTCAAAACCAGCGGCGAAGCTAGGGCAATTGTCTCCAAGTCCCCGCTCACGAATGACGGTTTTCAGTTAGCGTAGGCGAGTCTGACGGAGAGATTAAATGCCTGTTAGTTCCTAGTCAATTGAAAATGCAATCGCCCCTCAGCAACACAAGAGTATGGAGTCGCCCTTAAAGAGCTTCAAGGCACAATCCAGGGGTGTTTAACGGCTCTTGACTTGTCCAGGGTGAGCACCGAAAATTGGGATTGTCTGCTGATTTTCTTGTGCTCCTCTTAATTGCCTAAGCTAACGTTGTCATTATGGGAACAATCGTTCCATGATAAGGCAGAGATACCTCAATGGTCCGAAATACATTTCTGATCGACTTATATCGCACCTTAGAGGAGATAGAGGCAAACCAACAAAACAAGAGTACAACCACCTGAGAACCTTCGAAGCAACAGTGATCACAAAGTCACAACACTGCAAATTGTGTCAGAAGGAAAACCATCCTGTGCGTCTATGCCCACGTTTCCTACAAATGTCCGTACCCGAGAGAGTTTCCGTCATTAAGCAAGAAAAGTTGTACTTAAGCTGCTTCGCCAGACTGCACCAATTGAATGATTGTACCAGTGCATATAGTTGTTTCACGTGCAAGGGACATCACAATACGCTGCTCCACCGTGACAGACCCCAGGTGCCCTCTGCTTCCAATTAAAGGAAAACTGTTTGATTAATTTTACACTACGCTGAGGCGAAACAATCATTTGTGAGAGAAGACTTGGACACGATTGCATTCGCTTCCCCACCAGTCTTTGAGTTGAGGTGAAATAGTTTTCCGACCTCTGTAAACCATGGATTGTTTATATAGACAGCTGTGAAAAGGTCTCGTCAAGTGGTCCATTTTAGGTACTCCCTATAAAAATGTCAATCTCCATGGGTGGGAGACTGCAGCCTCTTGGCTGTTGGCTGGGTGCAGAAGCCGCGATCAGGGCGGTTGCGCTCTCTATTTCCTCATTAAGAGTAGAGGTACAGCACTCATAAACAAAATAGCATGACTTGCAAATCTTTCACGTTCGACTCTTTTTGGCTGAGAACCTTGGAACAGCGCTCACACTCTTGCTCGACCTTACCCCAAAGAGCACGAACTTGGTCTAAGCGGGCTTAAAGAGTGAAGAGCGACACGACAAGATTCGGAGTCGAGTTAATTCATGCTTCGAACTGACTGAGTCTGTCAGTCACGGCAATAAATTCGTCATTTTTTGGTTGCTGGAAAATTTGAGACCTGCTGCGCGAGTAGTTAGTCGTTGCTTACTGCTTTTGTCACTATCAATTGGCATAGTAGGCTCCTAAAGAGCCGCGGACTTGGATGACAGCGGAGAAGCAGAGATAATAATTGTTTAATTTAATTAAAAAAATAATATAAAATGGAGCGATGGAATTGTTCTAATTTTAATGTTGTAGTGGTGGTTAATCTTGTAGGAAAAACAAAAAAATAACCAATAAAATTAATTTACTTATTTATATTAACCAAATGAAATTAATTGTGTTTACACAAGAAGTATATCTAGCCGTCGCTACTTCATTGAAGTTGGCTCTGACTCCGGAACCAGAATCAAACCTATTCACCACTTACACATACACTTACAAACATTGTAGCATATATTCTGAAAATATACATAGTCGAAAAATAACCTACTAGTGAACGTGTTTTTTTTTCGACTTGGAAAAAACTTCAATTTTTCAGAGCATAAACGCTCCCCCAATTACCAGCAACGCCCGTTTTTACCTAGAAGCCCTGCGGACGCCCTACTACAACATTTGGTCCTTCGCGCCGGAATATTTTAATATCTATCATATCCACTTCGCCCCAGCAAGCATCGGTGGATCTTCAAGAGGAGATTCCAAAACCAGCTACAAATTCAAACGAGATAATTAGGAGTGCACCTACCTCAACTTGTCCATTGCCAAACATCCGGCAATACCAGTCCGACTTAATATTTGTGTGCCCACTCCATATGTCTGAACATATTTTTCCGCTTCACATTATCCGATCGCCATATTGATGTATGCAAGTACATCAAGATATATCTGCACACATAGGCTTTCGCTCCGTTTGTATAATAAGTGTATGCACTTCTCCATATTATACTTTGCTTAATAAATCAAAACATACTTGCGATTTTTCTTATCATAATAAATTATTTACAATAATTTTATGTGAAAAACTTTCTTTTGAGCTGCGTTTAAAATATACGTGCTTCTTTCTGAGCTCGACAATTAATGAACCATTAGCATAAATGTTTTGCTTGATCCGTTTCCACGTTTTTCTGGCGTTTCAATAAAGAAATAAATACATTTTTTCTCAATTAAAGAAACTAAATAACCATCATTAATCTAGTAAATTATTAGTAAAATAATTAATTTAGTAAAATTTTCCGATTTCGTTGGAGTCAATACTGCACACCATTTCGGTCATATCATTTTGTTCTGATATATCGATTCAATCTTTCCTGTGGCATTTTTCATTCCGTTTTCGCTCGGCTGATTCAAATTTTTTGTATTTGTTCACATCTCACCCGATTATTACAATTTTCGGCTCTGTGAAAAGCCTAGTATGCCAATCGGTGGTGATCAAAACAGCCAAAGCCGATAAGGAGTCAAAACGACCTTTAACCTCACCTAGAGCGGTTATTGTGCAACTCAAGGTAGAGGGTACAAGCACATCCGTCCGCAAACCTGTGAGTCCGATTCGAACAAGAAATATTACCCCAAATATTACCCGTTCGACTACGCAAAAGATGCAGAAGTCAAGCGAAATGGCACTGAATGACTTCGTTTCGATAACTGACCGACTAGCCCAGTTTGAAGTGAAGATCAATGACGCAGCGGACACTGTTCACTCTCCAAGTCCGACGAGATCAGATTAGGACCTAATGGGAACAGGTAGAACGCTGGTAGAAAGGTGTACTTGGATTCATTAAACGATGGTCTAAAGAGTTTAACGATCCTTTTATAACGAAACTTCTATACACCTCTCTTGTTTGCCATATCCTTGAATACTGCTCTTGCATCTGGTCTCCGCAGTATAACAATAGCCAGGATCGTATTGAATCTGTTCAGCAGCAATTTCTGCTTTTTGCCTTACGAGGTTTAAATTGGGACCCCAATCTTCGGTTGCCATCCTATTCCAGCAGGCTGCTTCTTCTTAATCTTCCGTCGTTAGCCAACCGTAGGACAATTCTCGGTGTTGTCTTTCTACATAAGTTGGTTGTTGGCGATACAGATTCTACTTTTCTGTTAGGGCGTCTTCAATTCTCTGTTCCGGCTAGACCAACCAGAAATTACCGCCCCTTATTCTTATCGAAGTGCACAACAGACTACGCTATGCACAATTCTTTTCGTGTGCTATGTAAAAATTACAATAGTTTGCATCACGTTTTCTCTACCGATCTTTCTCTACCCCTAATAAAATCGTTGCTTTCAGGATACCTTCGGGAAGTCACTGACCATTCCCAGCTATGAGCAGGGGCATGGCTAGCCGGACTGGCTGTAAATTTCCCCCACCGGTGATCGGTGATTTCCCATTACTTTCCCAATACTTTCTCTTTATTCTATCTACTTAACACTCTGTATATCTAGCATACAGTTCTATACTTTATTAACAATCTTCCTCCTTTCTTTTCTCCTATTTATGGTATATTCTTAAATAATATAGCAAATTACCATTATTTTTAATTTTACGTAAGAACACTTTTTCCTACTCACACCCTTCTTTTTAGATGTAGGCTCTAATAGCGTCACTGACAAAATTAGCTGTGAAAAGGGGCACAACAGCTGGCCGGATTGGCAAATAAAACACCTCCATCGGTCGGTGATGCTATTTAAAATTTGAGTTCTCTATCTAGGCTTTTAGCATTTAATTTTTCTAATTGTATTTATAATGTGTTGAATAATTGGAAGACACTCGTTTTGTCGACCACATATAAATAAATAAATAAATATCCTCCCATCTATATTATTAGCTGGCTCCCAACCCAACATATGTGGCAATCTCCTTGGCCAAGAAACGATTTTCGGCTGGATCCTTACAGGCCCCGTTTCCAAGACCAGTGCCAGTGCCGCTGTACTCAGCGAATGAGACTTATATACAAAAACTCTAATGTTAGACTTAAGAACAAACAGATAATTGAACGACACATCAGTCAAAGAAATATCATCAACGTCTTAGGACGTATGCCAATAAACGATCAATTAAAGGAAAACTGTTTGATTAATTTTACACTACGCTGAGGCGAAACAATCATTTGTGAGAGAAGACTTAGACACGATTGCATTCGCTTCCCCACCAGTCTTTGAGTTGAGGTGAAATAGTTTTCCGACCTCTGTAAACCATGGATTGCTTATATAGACAGCTGTGAAAAGGTCTCGTCAAGTGGTCCATTTTAAGTACTCCCTATAAAAATGTCAATCTCCATGGGTGGGAGACTGCAGCCTCTTGGCTGTTGGCTGGGTGCAGAAGCCGCGATCAGGGCGGTTGCGCTCTCTATTTCCTCATTAAGAGTAGAGGTACAGCACTCATAAACAAAATAGCATGACTTGCAAATCTTTCACGTTCGACTCTTTTTGGCTGAGAACCTTGGAACAGCGCTCACACTCTTGCTCGACCTTACCCCAAAGAGCACGAACTTGGTCTAAGCGGGCTTAAAGAGTGAAGAGCGACACGACAAGATTCGGAGACGAGTTAATTCATGCTTCGAACTGACTGAGTCTGTCAGTCTCGGCAATAAATTCGTCATTTTTTGGTTGCTGGCAAATTTGAGACCTGCTGCGCGAGTAGTTAGTCGTTGCTTACTGCTTTTGTCACTATCAATTGGCATAGTAGGCTCCTAAAGGCCGCGGACTTGGATGACAGCGGAGAAGCAGAGATAATAATTGTTTAATTTAATTAAAAAAATAATATAAAATGGAGCGATGGAATTGTTCTAATTTTAATGTTGTAGTGGTGGTTAATCTTGTAGGAAAAACAAATAAATAACCAATAAAATTAATTTACTTATTTATATTAACCAAATGAAATTAATTGTGTTTACACAAGAAGTATATCTAGCCGTCGCTACTTCATTGAAGTTGGCTCTGACTCCGGAACCAGAATCAAACCTATTCACCACTTACACATACACTTACAAACATTGTAGCATATATTCTGAAAATATACATAGTCGAAAAATAACCTACTAGTGAACGTGTTTTTTTTTCGACTTGGAAAAAACTTCAATTTTTCAGAGCATAAACGCTCCCCCAATTACCAGCAACGCCCGTTTTTACCTAGAAGCCCTGCGGACGCCCTACTACAACATTTCATCCTTCGCGCCGGAATATTTTAATATCTATCATATCCAATTTATATCCATATCCATTTTATGTGAAAAACTTTCTTTTGAGCTGCGTTTAAAGTAAACGTGCTTCTTTCTGAGCTCGACAATTAATGAACCATTAGCATAAATTTTTTGCTTGATCCGTTTCCACGTTTTTCTGGCGTTTCAATAAAGAAATAAATACATTTTTTTCTCAATTTAAGAAACTAAATAACCATCATTAATTTATGAACCATTAGCATAAATTTTTTGCTTGATCCGTTTCCACGTTTTTCTGGCGTTTCAATAAAGAAATAAATACATTTTTTTCTCAATTAAAGAAACTAAATAACCATCATTAATTTAGTAAATTATTAGTAAAATAATTAATTTAGTAAAATTTTCCGATTTCTTTGGAGTCAATACTGCACACCATTTCGGTCATTCCATTTTGTTCTGATATATCGATTCAATCTTTCCTGTGACATTTTTCATTCCGTTTTCGCTCGGCTGATTCAAGTTTTTTGTATTTGTTCACATCTCACCCGATTATTACAATTTTCGGCTCTGTGAACAGCCAAATCCGATAAGGAGACAAAACGACCTTTAACCTCACCTAGAGCGGTTGTTGTGCAACTCAAGGTAGAGGGTACAAGCACATCCGTCCGCAAGCCTGTGAGTCCGATTCGAACAAGAAATATTACCCCAAATATTACCCGTTCGACTACGCAAAAGATGCAGAAGTCAAGCGAAATGGCACTGAATGACTTCGTTTCGATAACTGACCGACTAGCCCAGTTTGAAGTGAAGATCAATGACGCAGCGGACAGAGACACTGTTCACTCTCCAAGTCCGACGAGATCAGATTAGGACCTAATGGGAACTGGTAGAACGCGAGTACGAGTTATATTCCAAGGCTGTCAATCAAGGCGCTTACAGCAGCAGTGACCTTGTGGCAATGCAAGCCAAATATGATTACTCGTACTCCGTTTACGAGCGATGTGCGGCTCAACTAAGTGAAAAAATAGAAAGAGCCATTGCCTTAAATAGACAAGATGCGCAACCCCCCTCCAACTTCTCCATGTCCAGGGGTTGCAGTCTCCCGCCATGAGACTCTGAAGTTTTCAGTGGGGATTGCCTACGCTGGCCTACTTTCCGAGAATTGTTTACGGCGGTCTATATAAATAATCCAAGACTGACGTCGGTGGAAAAATTGTTCCATCTAAATTTCAAAACCAGCGGCGAAGCTAGGGCAATTGTCTCCAAGTCCCCGCTCACGAATGACGGTTTTCAGTTAGCGTAGGCGAGTCTGACGGAGAGATTAAATGCCTGTTAGTTCCTATTCAATTGAAAATGCAATCGCCCCTCAGCAACACAAGAGTATGGAGTCGCCCTTAAAGAGCTTTAAGGCACAATCCAGGGGTGTTTAACGGCTCTTGACTTGTCCAGGGTGAGCACCGAAAATTGGGATTGTCTGCTGATTTTCTTGTGCTCCTCTTAATTGCCTAAACTAACGTTGTCATTATGGGAACAATCGTTCCATGATAAGGCAGAGATACCTCAATGGTCCGAAATACATTTCTGATCGACTTATATCGCACCTTAGAGGAGATAGAGGCAAACCAACAAAACAAGAGTACAACCACCTGAGAACCTTCGAAGCAACAGTGATCACAAAGTCACAACACTGCAAATTGTGTCAGAAGGAAAACCATCCTGTGCGTCTATGCCCACGTTTCCTACAAATGTCCGTACCCGAGAGAGTTTCCGTCATTAAGCAAGAAAAGTTGTACTTAAGCTGCTTCGCCAGACTGCACCAATTGAATGATTGTACCAGTGCATATAGTTGTTTCACGTGCAAGGGACATCACAATACGCTGCTCAACCGTGACAGACCCCAGGTGCCCTCTGCTTCCAATTAAAGGAAAACTGTTTGATTAATTTTACACTACGCTGAGGCGAAACAATCATTTGTGAGAGAAGACTTGGACACGATTGCATTCGCTTCCCCACCAGTCTTTGAGTTGAGGTGAAATAGTTTTCCGACCTCTGTAAACCATGGATTGTTTATATAGACAGCTGTGAAAAGGTCTCGTCAAGTGGTCCATTTTAAGTACTCCCTATAAAAATGTCAATCTCCATGGGTGGGAGACTGCAGCCTCTTGGCTGTTGGCTGGGTGCAGAAGCCGCGATCAGGGCGGTTGCGCTCTCTATTTCCTCATTAAGAGTAGAGGTACAGCACTCATAAACAAAATAGCATGACTTGCAAATCTTTCACGTTCGACTCTTTTTGGCTGAGAACCTTGGAACAGCGCTCACACTCTTGCTTGACCTTACCCCAAAGAGCACGAACTTGGTCTAAGCGGGCTTAAAGAGTGAAGAGCGACACGACAAGATTCGGAGACGAGTTAATTCATGCTTCGAACTGACTGAGTCTGTCAGTCACGGCAATAAATTCGTCATTTTTTGGTTGCTGGAAAATTTGAGACCTGCTGCGCGAGTAGTTAGTCGTTGCTTACTGCTTTTGTCACTATCAATTGGCATAGTAGGCTCCTAAAGAGCCGCGGACTTGGATGACAGCGGAGAAGCAGAGATAATAATTGTTTAATTTAATTAAAAAAATAATATAAAATGGACCGATGGAATTGTTCTAATTTTAATGTTGTAGTGGTGGTTAATCTTGTAGGAAAAACAAAAAAATAACCAATAAAATTAATTTACTTATTTATATTAACCAAATGAAATTAATTGTGTTTACACAAGAAGTATATCTAGCCGTCGCTACTTCATTGAAGTTGGCTCTGACTCCGGAACCAGAATCAAACCTATTCACCACTTACACATACACTTACAAACATTGTAGCATATATTCTGAAAATATACATAGTCGAAAAATAACCTACTAGTGAACGTGTTTTTTTTTCGACTTGGAAAAAACTTCAATTTTTCAGAGCATAAACGCTCCCCCAATTACCAGCAACGCCCGTTTTTACCTAGAAGCCCTGCGGACGCCCTACTACAACATTTCATCCTTCGCGCCGGAATATTTTAATATCTATCATATCCAATTTATATCCATATCCATTTTATGTGAAAAACTTTCTTTTGAGCTGCGTTTAAAGTAAACGTGCTTCTTTCTGAGCTCGACAATTAATGAACCATTAGCATAAATTTTTTGCTTGATCCGTTTCCACGTTTTTCTGGCGTTTCAATAAAGAAATAAATACATTTTTTTCTCAATTTAAGAAACTAAATAACCATCATTAATTTATGAACCATTAGCATAAATTTTTTGCTTGATCCGTTTCCACGTTTTTCTGGCGTTTCAATAAAGAAATAAATACATTTTTTTCTCAATTAAAGAAACTAAATAACCATCATTAATTTAGTAAATTATTAGTAAAATAATTAATTTAGTAAAATTTTCCGATTTCTTTGGAGTCAATACTGCACACCATTTCGGTCATTCCATTTTGTTCTGATATATCGATTCAATCTTTCCTGTGACATTTTTCATTCCGTTTTCGCTCGGCTGATTCAAGTTTTTTGTATTTGTTCACATCTCACCCGATTATTACAATTTTCGGCTCTGTGAACAGCCAAATCCGATAAGGAGACAAAACGACCTTTAACCTCACCTAGAGCGGTTGTTGTGCAACTCAAGGTAGAGGGTACAAGCACATCCGTCCGCAAGCCTGTGAGTCCGATTCGAACAAGAAATATTACCCCAAATATTACCCGTTCGACTACGCAAAAGATGCAGAAGTCAAGCGAAATGGCACTGAATGACTTCGTTTCGATAACTGACCGACTAGCCCAGTTTGAAGTGAAGATCAATGACGCAGCGGACAGAGACACTGTTCACTCTCCAAGTCCGACGAGATCAGATTAGGACCTAATGGGAACTGGTAGAACGCGAGTACGAGTTATATTCCGAAGGCTGTCAATCAAGGCGCTTACAGCAGCAGTGACCTTGTGGCAATGCAAGCCAAATATGATTACTCGTACTCCGTTTACGAGCGATGTGCGGCTCAACTAAGTGAAAAAATAGAAAGAGCCATTGCCTTAAATAGACAAGATGCGCAACCCCCCTCCAACTTCTCCATGTCCAGGGGTTGCAGTCTCCCGCCATGAGACTCTGAAGTTTTCAGTGGGGATTGCCTACGCTGGCCTACTTTCCGAGAATTGTTTACGGCGGTCTATATAAATAATCCAAGACTGACGTCGGTGGAAAAATTGTTCCATCTAAATTTCAAAACCAGCGGCGAAGCTAGGGCAATTGTCTCCAAGTCCCCGCTCACGAATGACGGTTTTCAGTTAGCGTAGGCGAGTCTGACGGAGAGATTAAATGCCTGTTAGTTCCTAGTCAATTGAAAATGCAATCGCCCCTCAGCAACACAAGAGTATGGAGTCGCCCTTAAAGAGCTTTAAGGCACAATCCAGGGGTGTTTAACGGCTCTTGACTTGTCCAGGGTGAGCACCGAAAATTGGGATTGTCTGCTGATTTTCTTGTGCTCCTCTTAATTGCCTAAGCTAACGTTGTCATTATGGGAACAATCGTTCCATGATAAGGCAGAGATACCTCAATGGTCCGAAATACATTTCTGATCGACTTATATCGCACCTTAGAGGAGATAGAGGCAAACCAACAAAACAAGAGTCCAACCACCTGAGAACCTTCGAAGCAACAGTGATCACAAAGTCACAACACTGCAAATTGTGTCAGAAGGAAAACCATCCTGTGCGTCTATGCCTACGTTTCCTACAAATGTCCGTACCCGAGAGAGTTTCCGTCATTAAGCAAGAAAAGTTGTGCTTAAGCTGCTTCGCCAGACTGCACCAATTGAATGATTGTACCAGTGCATATAGTTGTTTCACGTGCAAGGGACATCACAATACGCTGCTCCACCGTGACAGACCCCAGGTGCCCTCCGCTTCCACAACACCAATAGTTTTGAACCCTCCTTCGTCTATACAGTCCACTTCTACTTCTATCCAAGCTACCGTTCAAAACTACTTTTCCGCAAACTGACATGGTGCTCTCCTCGGCACAGCTGTCATCCAAGTGTGTCATTTGGGCACAAAATATAAAGCTCGGGCACTAATCGACACTGGGTCAGAAGCGACCTTTATATCAGAGCAGTTATTCAAAAGAGTTAAACTTCCATATCAACCCGTCGACGCACAGGTCTCCGGTTTAAATCAAGCTATTTCGGCTCAGCCCCACAAACTCTGCCATTTTAATATTGGGTCTCCGATAAAGCCCAGGGTTCATATTGAAACCTCTGCTTATGTTCTTCCAAAGCTAGCAGGTAATTTGCCCTCCTACACCATCCCCCAAAATGCATTGAAAAAGCCCTTCAAAATAACACTTGGACGTGCTTCTCGGCGCTGATATCCTCCCATCCATATTATTAGCTGGCTCCCAACCCAACATATGTGGCACTCTCCTTGGTTAAGATATGATTTTCGGCTGGATCCCTACAGGACTTGTTTGTAAGACCAGTGCCAAATCTGTCGCATCCTTTTCAACTCAAGTCTCGCTGAATCCAAATGTCGGGTTAGACAAACTGCTCACAAAATTTTGGGAGGTGGAGGATATTCCAGTAAATCTGGAAAAGGATTCCGACCTGTTTTGTGAGCGCAACTTTCAAAAAACCACCAAAAAAGATAAAAACGGCAGATACTTGGTCACACTGCCATTCAAGAGTTCCGATCACATCCAGTTGGGCCATTCAAGGTTCACCGCACTAGCTCAATTCCTTCGAAGCAAGAATCGTTTGGCAAAAAATACCCCCCTTAAGGACAAGTATGATGCGGTGATCCAGGAATAACTGGACTTAGGTCACATGCGACAAGACCCTCCAAGCAATGTTGCGGATAACTTTTATCTTCCACACCATGCTGTTCTCAAGACTGACATCACGACGATCAAGCTCCGCGTAGTATTTAACGCCTCCCACCCGTCATCGAATGGTAAAAGTCTGAACGATGTGCTACATGCAGGGCCCATTCTGTAATCCGACTTAAATATTCACATTCTAAGATGGCGCTTCTTCCGATATGGCTTCAATGCCGACATCGCGAAAATGTATCGGCAGATCCTTCTTCATCCCAAACACACGCCCTACCAGAGAATTCTGTTCCGAACAAAGGACAACGAATCACGTTTGGTGTTAACTGTGCCCCCTTTTCGGCAATCCGGGTACTACATAGATGACGTTCGTCCGCTCTACTCCTTAGCAAGTCACATTATCGCAAACAACATGCATGACGACGATGTACTGGCAGGAGCCCATTCGAAATCAACAGCAGCTCAAGCAATTGCAGGTCCTACCACAAATTGCCAAACTGTTCGATCCAGCAGGTTGGCTGGGTACAGTCATTGTTCAGGCAAAAATATTTGTGCAGAAGATCTGGCTCCAAGAACAGGGCTGGGACGATCCACTACCTGAGAGTCTTCTCAGTAAGTGGCATTTATTCCTCGAAGACTATCCGGGCCTCAGTGCAATTCGCATCCCTAGATGGGTCGAATTTCGCCCACAGGGGGCTATTCAATACCACGGGTTTTGTGACAATTCGCAGCGGGCATACGGGGCTGCCATTTACGTGCGCACTGAGAGACAGGATCGCATCTCAGTAGATCACATTTCATCTCAGTCAAGACGGTATCCTAGCCACGACTAGAGCTGTGCGGAACAGCACTTCTGTCCGAGTTATCAGCTGCACTCAGTCCTTCCTTCTTAGACAGTCCATGCGTATGCACTACCTTTGTAGCAAACAGAGTGGCAAAAATTACTCAGGCCACCGACTCCAATAAATGGTCCCATGTACGATCCGAGTACATCCGAGTAATGAATACGCAATCACACTGATATGCGATTTAACAAAACCTTGTTGCCATACCAATACCAAACAAAAGTGTAAAAACTGTAGCAAAAGCTATTTTCGAAGATTTTATTCTGAAATATGGTCCAAAGAAGACGTTCATTACGGACATGGGAACAGAATATAAAAACTCAGTTTAATACCTTGGTATCAAAAACATATCAACAGCACACCACCACCAGACTTTGGGAACAGTAGAGCGAAGCGAATTCATTCGTTCCTACATATCAGTTGATAAAACTGATTGGGATACTTGGCTACAATATTTTGTTTATTGTTTCAATACAACACCTTCCACAACGCACAACTACTGCCCATATGAACTAATTTTTAGCAAAAACCCAAACATTAACAAAACATTTAATAGTGTTACTGAACACATTGAACCTTTATATAATGCAGAGGATTATGCTAAGGAATGAAAATATAGATTGGAAATAGCATGTAAAAGAGCTAGAATAAGGCTTGAACAAAACAAGCGAAAGAATAAACTTATATACGATAGTAAAGTAAAGAATATAGAATTAAACATAGGAGATAACGTACTGTTAAGGAATGATACATTTAATCATATTTTATATTCATTATATATTATTATATTAAAAAAAAAACCATTCAATTATTGTAACTTTAAAAATAATAAGTAAAAAAAATTTTTTTTTTCAATTCATTAAATTCATTAGAATTAAATTATAAAAATTAGAATATTACGTTATTTTTAAGTAAAGGGAGGTGTAGCATGATCAATATATATATAACTAGCGGGTATAACCCGTCCTTGCCCGTGGCACGTATGTTAGAAAATCAATGTTCTCAAACAATTTAGAAATGATTTTGAAACTGTTCGGACGGTAAACAAATAACTTTCATACAAACGTTTTCTGCCAATTTACCACTGTTGCGAGTGGAATTTCCCAAATCGCTGAAACACGTATTCATTACATTCTTATGTAGAGCTTTGAAAATAAGTTTTTAGGCAAATCGGACACAATTTGTTGAGTTGAGTCGCATTCCACCCGAAAAAATTTGGATTCTGCAAAAAGTGTGAAACACGTCTCAAATGCTTTTTCTTATAGATCTTTCACCAAATTTTTGACCTCCATTTCCACCAAGGAGGGACGGATTTTTCGAAAAGTGTGAAACACCCCTCAAATGAATTTGAACAAATATCTTTGAAAATAAGTGTGGGGCCGATCGGATCGCAAACAAAAAACTTTCATACAACCGCTTTCCGCCAACTTACCACTGTTGCGGGCGTAATTTTCCAAATCGCTGAAATACGTATTTATTAAGTTCTTATGTAGAGCTTTGAAAATAAGTTTGAAGCAAATCGGAAACAGCTTAAAACTTCGCCCAAAAAATCTTTAAATCGCATTCCCCCCGAAGAAGTTTGAATTCTGCGAAAGGTGTGAAACACGTATCAAATGATTTTTCTTATAGATCTTTGGAAACGAATTTGAGCGCGAAACGTCACCCACCAAATTTTTAACCTCCATTTCCACCAAGGAGGGACGGATTTTTCGAAAAGTGTGAAACACGCCTTAAATGAATTTGAACAAAGATCTTTGAAAATAAGTGTGGGTCCGATCGGATGGTAAACAAAAAACTTTCATACAACCGTTTTCCGCCAATTTACCACTGTTGCGGGTGGAATTTTCCAAATCGCTGAAATACGTATTTATTAAGTTCTTATGTAGAGCTTTGAAAATAAGTTTGAAGCAAATCGGACACAACTTAAAACTTCGCCCAAAAAATCTTTAAATCGCATTCCCCCCGAAGAAGTTTGAATTCTGCAAAAAGTGTGAAACACGTATCAAATGATTTTTCTAATAGATTTCTGGAAATGAATTTGAGCGCGAAACGTCACCCACCAAATCTTTGACCTCCATTTCCACCAAGGAGGAACGGATTTTCCTAAAAGTGTGAAACACCCCTCAAATGAATTTGAACAAAGATCTTCGAAAATAAGTTTAAGGCTGATCGGCTGGTAAGCAAAAAAGTTACATACAAACGTTTTTCGCGATTTTTCCACACTTGCGGGTGGAATTTCGCGAAACCCCGTCTTAGCGGGCACCTACATCACATAAGGTAGCTACAGTGAAAATTTCAGCTTCCTAGCTCTTACGGTTTGGGCTGTGCGTTGATCACCAATCAGTCAGTCAGTCAGGACAAACAGTTATATATAAAGAGATAAGCTATTAATATAAAACCCCTTATTTTGGGCGCTCGTCCGAGATTAATAAAATTTAAAACGTGAGATCGTTTCAAATGCAATTACGCAAAACCAAATAATAATTCAAAGTGAGAAAAAATATAAATTCCACACTTGCGGGTGGAATTTCCCGAAACCTCGTCTTAACGTGCACCCACATCACATAAGGTAGCTACAGTGAAAATTTCAGCTTCCTAGCTCTTACGGTTTGGGCTGTGCGTTGATCACCAATCTGTCAGTCAGTCAGTCAGGACAAACAGTTATATATATAGAGATACATACCAAACCAATGTAAGGGTATATGAGATCAAATAAACAATAACCCATTTAGCGACACTCTGTTGCGAAAATATTCGAAATATAATCGTTCACTCATAAGTGGCGACCATAGCGCAGAATATGCAACGTCTGCATATTCTGCCGAAAACCATTCCTTCGTCCTTCGATATATATATGCTCAATGTATATACTTTAAGTGTATGCATATATACATACTCCCGCTCTACCGCTGTACTCAGCGAATGAGACTTATATACAAAAACTCTAATGTTAGACTTAAGAACAAACAGATAATTGAACGACACATCAGTCAAAGAAATATCATCAACGTCTTAGGACGTATGCCAATAAACGATCAATTAAAGGAAAACTGTTTGATTAATTTTACACTACGCTGAGGCGAAACAATCATTTGTGAGAGAAGACTTAGACACGATTGCATTCGCTTCCCCACCAGTCTTTGAGTTGAGGTGAAATAGTTTTCCGACCTCTGTAAACCATGGATTGCTTATATAGACAGCTGTGAAAAGGTCTCGTCAAGTGGTCCATTTTAAGTACTCCCTATAAAAATGTCAATCTCCATGGGTGGGAGACTGCAGCCTCTTGGCTGTTGGCTGGGTGCAGAAGCCGCGATCAGGGCGGTTGCGCTCTCTATTTCCTCATTAAGAGTAGAGGTACAGCACTCATAAACAAAATAGCATGACTTGCAAATCTTTCACGTTCGACTCTTTTTGGCTGAGAACCTTGGAACAGCGCTCACACTCTTGCTCGACCTTACCCCAAAGAGCACGAACTTGGTCTAAGCGGGCTTAAAGAGTGAAGAGCGACACGACAAGATTCGGAGACGAGTTAATTCATGCTTCGAACTGACTGAGTCTGTCAGTCTCGGCAATAAATTCGTCATTTTTTGGTTGCTGGCAAATTTGAGACCTGCTGCGCGAGTAGTTAGTCGTTGCTTACTGCTTTTGTCACTATCAATTGGCATAGTAGGCTCCTAAAGGCCGCGGACTTGGATGACAGCGGAGAAGCAGAGATAATAATTGTTTAATTTAATTAAAAAAATAATATAAAATGGAGCGATGGAATTGTTCTAATTTTAATGTTGTAGTGGTGGTTAATCTTGTAGGAAAAACAAATAAATAACCAATAAAATTAATTTACTTATTTATATTAACCAAATGAAATTAATTGTGTTTACACAAGAAGTATATCCAGCCGTCGCTACTTCATTGAAGTTGGCTCTGACTCCGGAACCAGAATCAAACCTATTCACCACTTACACATACACTTACAAACATTGTAGCATATATTCTGAAAATATACATAGTCGAAAAATAACCTACTAGTGAACGTGTTTTTTTTTCGACTTGGAAAAAACTTCAATTTTTCAGAGCATAAACGCTCCCCCAATTACCAGCAACGCCCGTTTTTACCTAGAAGCCCTGCGGACGCCCTACTACAACATTTCATCCTTCGCGCCGGAATATTTTAATATCTATCATATCCAATTTATATCCATATCCATTTTATGTGAAAAACTTTCTTTTGAGCTGCGTTTAAAGTAAACGTGCTTCTTTCTGAGCTCGACAATTAATGAACCATTAGCATAAATTTTTTGCTTGATCCGTTTCCACGTTTTTCTGGCGTTTCAATAAAGAAATAAATACATTTTTTTCTCAATTTAAGAAACTAAATAACCATCATTAATTTATGAACCATTAGCATAAATTTTTTGCTTGATCCGTTTCCACGTTTTTCTGGCGTTTCAATAAAGAAATAAATACATTTTTTTCTCAATTAAAGAAACTAAATAACCATCATTAATTTAGTAAATTATTAGTAAAATAATTAATTTAGTAAAATTTTCCGATTTCTTTGGAGTCAATACTGCACACCATTTCGGTCATTCCATTTTGTTCTGATATATCGATTCAATCTTTCCTGTGACATTTTTCATTCCGTTTTCGCTCGGCTGATTCAAGTTTTTTGTATTTGTTCACATCTCACCCGATTATTACAATTTTCGGCTCTGTGAACAGCCAAATCCGATAAGGAGACAAAACGACCTTTAACCTCACCTAGAGCGGTTGTTGTGCAACTCAAGGTAGAGGGTACAAGCACATCCGTCCGCAAGCCTGTGAGTCCGATTCGAACAAGAAATATTACCCCAAATATTACCCGTTCGACTACGCAAAAGATGCAGAAGTCAAGCGAAATGGCACTGAATGACTTCGTTTCGATAACTGACCGACTAGCCCAGTTTGAAGTGAAGATCAATGACGCAGCGGACAGAGACACTGTTCACTCTCCAAGTCCGACGAGATCAGATTAGGACCTAATGGGAACTGGTAGAACGCGAGTACGAGTTATATTCCAAGGCTGTCAATCAAGGCGCTTACAGCAGCAGTGACCTTGTGGCAATGCAAGCCAAATATGATTACTCGTACTCCGTTTACGAGCGATGTGCGGCTCAACTAAGTGAAAAAATAGAAAGAGCCATTGCCTTAAATAGACAAGATGCGCAACCCCCCTCCAACTTCTCCATGTCCAGGGGTTGCAGTCTCCCGCCATGAGACTCTGAAGTTTTCAGTGGGGATTGCCTACGCTGGCCTACTTTCCGAGAATTGTTTACGGCGGTCTATATAAATAATCCAAGACTGACGTCGGTGGAAAAATTGTTCCATCTAAATTTCAAAACCAGCGGCGAAGCTAGGGCAATTGTCTCCAAGTCCCCGCTCACGAATGACGGTTTTCAGTTAGCGTAGGCGAGTCTGACGGAGAGATTAAATGCCTGTTAGTTCCTAGTCAATTGAAAATGCAATCGCCCCTCAGCAACACAAGAGTATGGAGTCGCCCTTAAAGAGCTTTAAGGCACAATCCAGGGGTGTTTAACGGCTCTTGACTTGTCCAGGGTGAGCACCGAAAATTGGGATTGTCTGCTGATTTTCTTGTGCTCCTCTTAATTGCCTAAGCTAACGTTGTCATTATGGGAACAATCGTTCCATGATAAGGCAGAGATACCTCAATGGTCCGAAATACATTTCTGATCGACTTATATCGCACCTTAGAGGAGATAGAGGCAAACCAACAAAACAAGAGTACAACCACCTGAGAACCTTCGAAGCAACAGTGATCACAAAGTCACAACACTGCAAATTGTGTCAGAAGGAAAACCATCCTGTGCGTCTATGCCCACAAGAAAAGTTGTACTTAAGCTGCTTCGCCAGACTGCACCAATTGAATGATTGTACCAGTGCATATAGTTGTTTCACGTGCAAGGGACATCACAATACGCTGCTCCACCGTGACAGACCCCAGGTGCCCTCTGCTTCCAATTAAAGGAAAACTGTTTGATTAATTTTACACTACGCTGAGGCGAAACAATCATTTTTGAGAGAAGACTTGGACACGATTGCATTCGCTTCCCCACCAGTCTTTGAGTTGAGGTGAAATAGTTTTCCGACCTCTGTAAACCATGGATTGTTTATATAGACAGCTGTGAAAAGGTCTCGTCAAGTGGTCCATTTTAAGTACTCCCTATAAAAATGTCAATCTCCATGGGTGGGAGACTGCAGCCTCTTGGCTGTTGGCTGGGTGCAGAAGCCGCGATCAGGGCGGTTGCGCTCTCTATTTCCTCATTAAGAGTAGAGGTACAGCACTCATAAACAAAATAGCATGACTTGCAAATCTTTCACGTTCGACTCTTTTTGGCTGAGAACCTTGGAACAGCGCTCACACTCTTGCTCGACCTTACCCCAAAGAGCACGAACTTGGTCTAAGCGGGCTTAAAGAGTGAAGAGCGACACGACAAGATTCGGAGACGAGTTAATTCATGCTTCGAACTGACTGAGTCTGTCAGTCACGGCAATAAATTCGTCATTTTTTGGTTGCTGGAAAATTTGAGACCTGCTGCGCGAGTAGTTAGTCGTTGCTTACTGCTTTTGTCACTATCAATTGGCATAGTAGGCTCCTAAAGAGCCGCGGACTTGGATGACAGCGGAGAAGCAGAGATAATAATTGTTTAATTTAATTAAAAAAATAATATAAAATGGACCGATGGAATTGTTCTAATTTTAATGTTGTAGTGGTGGTTAATCTTGTAGGAAAAACAAAAAAATAACCAATAAAATTAATTTACTTATTTATATTAACCAAATGAAATTAATTGTGTTTACACAAGAAGTATATCTAGCCGTCGCTACTTCATTGAAGTTGGCTCTGACTCCGGAACCAGAATCAAACCTATTCACCACTTACACATACACTTACAAACATTGTAGCATATATTCTGAAAATATACATAGTCGAAAAATAACCTACTAGTGAACGTGTTTTTTTTTCGACTTGGAAAAAACTTCAATTTTTCAGAGCATAAACGCTCCCCCAATTACCAGCAACGCCCGTTTTTACCTAGAAGCCCTGCGGACGCCCTACTACAACATTTCATCCTTCGCGCCGGAATATTTTAATATCTATCATATCCAATTTATATCCATATCCATTTTATGTGAAAAACTTTCTTTTGAGCTGCGTTTAAAGTAAACGTGCTTCTTTCTGAGCTCGACAATTAATGAACCATTAGCATAAATTTTTTGCTTGATCCGTTTCCACGTTTTTCTGGCGTTTCAATAAAGAAATAAATACATTTTTTTCTCAATTTAAGAAACTAAATAACCATCATTAATTTATGAACCATTAGCATAAATTTTTTGCTTGATCCGTTTCCACGTTTTTCTGGCGTTTCAATAAAGAAATAAATACATTTTTTTTCTCAATTAAAGAAACTAAATAACCATCATTAATTTAGTAAATTATTAGTAAAATAATTAATTTAGTAAAATTTTCCGATTTCTTTGGAGTCAATACTGCACACCATTTCGGTCATTCCATTTTGTTCTGATATATCGATTCAATCTTTCCATGGACATTTTTCATTCCATTTTCGCTCGGCTGATTCAAGTTTTTTGTATTTGTTCACATCTCACCCGATTATTACAATTTTCGGCTCTGTGAACAGCCAAATCCGATAAGGAGACAAAACGACCTTTAACCTCACCTAGAGCGGTTGTTGTGCAACTCAAGGTAGAGGGTACAAGCACATCCGTCCGCAAGCCTGTGAGTCCGATTCGAACAAGAAATATTACCCCAAATATTACCCGTTCGACTACGCAAAAGATGCAGAAGTCAAGCGAAATGGCACTGAATGACTTCGTTTCGATAACTGACCGACTAGCCCAGTTTGAAGTGAAGATCAATGACGCAGCGGACAGAGACACTGTTCACTCTCCAAGTCCGACGAGATCAGATTAGGACCTAATGGGAACTGGTAGAACGCGAGTACGAGTTATATTCCAAGGCTGTCAATCAAGGCGCTTACAGCAGCAGTGACCTTGTGGCAATGCAAGCCAAATATGATTACTCGTACTCCGTTTACGAGCGATGTGCGGCTCAACTAAGTGAAAAAATAGAAAGAGCCATTGCCTTAAATAGACAAGATGCGCAACCCCCCTCCAACTTCTCCATGTCCAGGGGTTGCAGTCTCCCGCCATGAGACTCTGAAGTTTTCAGTGGGGATTGCCTACGCTGGCCTACTTTCCGAGAATTGTTTACGGCGGTCTATATAAATAATCCAAGACTGACGTCGGTGGAAAAATTGTTCCATCTAAATTTCAAAACCAGCGGCGAAGCTAGGGCAATTGTCTCCAAGTCCCCGCTCACGAATGACGGTTTTCAGTTAGCGTAGGCGAGTCTGACGGAGAGATTAAATGCCTGTTAGTTCCTAGTCAATTGAAAATGCAATCGCCCCTCAGCAACACAAGAGTATGGAGTCGCCCTTAAAGAGCTTTAAGGCACAATCCAGGGGTGTTTAACGGCTCTTGACTTGTCCAGGGTGAGCACCGAAAATTGGGATTGTCTGCTGATTTTCTTGTGCTCCTCTTAATTGCCTAAGCTAACGTTGTCATTATGGGAACAATCGTTCCATGATAAGGCAGAGATACCTCAATGGTCCGAAATACATTTCTGATCGACTTATATCGCACCTTAGAGGAGATAGAGGCAAACCAACAAAACAAGAGTCCAACCACCTGAGAACCTTCGAAGCAACAGTGATCACAAAGTCACAACACTGCAAATTGTGTCAGAAGGAAAACCATCCTGTGCGTCTATGCCTACGTTTCCTACAAATGTCCGTACCCGAGAGAGTTTCCGTCATTAAGCAAGAAAAGTTGTGCTTAAGCTGCTTCGCCAGACTGCACCAATTGAATGATTGTACCAGTGCATATAGTTGTTTCACGTGCAAGGGACATCACAATACGCTGCTCCACCGTGACAGACCCCAGGTGCCCTCCGCTTCCACAACACCAATAGTTTTGAACCCTCCTTCGTCTATACAGTCCACTTCTACTTCTATCCAAGCTACCGTTCAAAACTACTTTTCCGCAAACTGACATGGTGTTCTCCTCGGCACAGCTGTCATCCAAGTGTGTCATTTGGGCACAAAATATAAAGCTCGGGCACTAATCGACACTGGGTCAGAAGCGACCTTTATATCAGAGCAGTTATTCAAAAGAGTTAAACTTCCATATCAACCCGTCGACGCACAGGTCTCCGGTTTAAATCAAGCTATTTCGGCTCAGCCCCACAAACTCTGCCATTTTAATATTGGGTCTCCGATAAAGCCCAGGGTTCATATTGAAACCTCTGCTTATGTTCTTCCAAAGCTAGCAGGTAATTTGCCCTCCTACACCATCCCCCAAAATGCATTGAAAAAGCCCTTCAAAATAACACTTGGACGTGCTTCTCGGCGCTGATATCCTCCCATCCATATTATTAGCTGGCTCCCAACCCAACATATGTGGCACTCTCCTTGGTTAAGATATGATTTTCGGCTGGATCCCTACAGGACTTGTTTGTAAGACCAGTGCCAAATCTGTCGCATCCTTTTCAACTCAAGTCTCGCTGAATCCAAATGTCGGGTTAGACAAACTGCTCACAAAATTTTGGGAGGTGGAGGATATTCCAGTAAATCTGGAAAAGGATTCCGACCTGTTTTGTGAGCGCAACTTTCAAAAAACCACCAAAAAAGATAAAAACGGCAGATACTTGGTCACACTGCCATTCAAGAGTTCCGATCACATCCAGTTGGGCCATTCAAGGTTCACCGCACTAGCTCAATTCCTTCGAAACAAGAATCGTTTGGCAAAGTATGATGCGGTGGACAAGTATGATGCGGTGATCCAGGAATAACTGGACTTAGGTCACATGCGACAAGACCCTCCAAGCAATGTTGCGGATAACTTTTATCTTCCACACCATGCTGTTCTCAAGACTGACATCACGACGATCAAGCTCCGCGTAGTATTTAACGCCTCCCACCCGTCATCGAATGGTAAAAGTCTGAACGATGTGCTACATGCAGGGCCCATTCTGTAATCCGACTTAAATATTCACATACTAAGATGGCGCTTCTTCCGATATGGCTTCAATGCCGACATCGCGAAAATGTATCGGCAGATCCTTCTTCATCCCAAACACACGCCCTACCAGAGAATTCTGTTCCGAACAAAGGACAACGAATCACGTTTGGTGTTAACTGTGCCCCCTTTTCGGCAATCCGGGTACTACATAGATGACGTTCGTCCGCTCTACTCCTTAGCAAGTCACATTATCGCAAACAACATGCATGACGACGATGTACTGGCAGGAGCCCATTCGAAATCAACAGCAGCTCAAGCAATTGCAGGTCCTACCACAAATTGCCAAACTGTTCGATCCAGCAGGTTGGCTGGGTACAGTCATTGTTCAGGCAAAAATATTTGTGCAGAAGATCTGGCTCCAAGAACAGGGCTGGGACGATCCACTACCTGAGAGTCTTCTCAGTAAGTGGCATTTATTCCTCGAAGACTATCCGGGCCTCAGTGCAATTCGCATCCCTAGATGGGTCGAATTTCGCCCACAGGGGGCTATTCAATACCACGGGTTTTGTGACAATTCGCAGCGGGCATACGGGGCTGCCATTTACGTGCGCACTGAGAGACAGGATCGCATCTCAGTAGATCACATTTCATCTCAGTCAAGACGGTATCCTAGCCACGACTAGAGCTGTGCGGAACAGCACTTCTGTCCGAGTTATCAGCTGCACTCAGTCCTTCCTTCTTAGACAGTCCATGCGTATGCACTACCTTTGTAGCAAACAGAGTGGCAAAAATTACTCAGGCCACCGACTCCAATAAATGGTCCCATGTACGATCCGAGTACATCCGAGTAATGAATACGCAATCACACTGATATGCGATTTAACAAAACCTTGTTGCCATACCAATACCAAACAAAAGTGTAAAAACTGTAGCAAAAGCTATTTTCGAAGATTTTATTCTGAAATATGGTCCAAAGAAGACGTTCATTACGGACATGGGAACAGAATACAAAAACTCAGTTTAGACGATTTATGTAAATACCTTGGTATCAAAAACATATCAACAGCACACCACCACCAGACTTTGGGAACAGTAGAGCGAAGCGAATTCATTCGTTCCTACATATCAGTTGATAAAACTGATTGGGATACTTGGCTACAATATTTTGTTTATTGTTTCAATACAACACCTTCCACAACGCACAACTACTGCCCATATGAACTAATTTTTAGCAAAAACCCAAACATTAACAAAACATTTAATAGTGTTACTGAACACATTGAACCTTTATATAATGCAGAGGATTATGCTAAGGAATGAAAATATAGATTGGAAATAGCATGTAAAAGAGCTAGAATAAGGCTTGAACAAAACAAGCGAAAGAATAAACTTATATACGATAGTAAAGTAAAGAATATAGAATTAAACATAGGAGATAACGTACTGTTAAGGAATGATACATTTAATCATATTTTATATTCATTATATATTATTATATTAAAAAAAAAAACCATTCAATTATTGTAACTTTAAAAAATAATAAGTAAAAAAAATTTTTTTTTCAATTCATTAAATTCATTAGAATTAAATTATAAAAATTAGAATATTACGTTATTTTTAAGTAAAGGGAGGTGTAGCATGAGCAATATATATATAACTAGCGGGTATAACCCGTCCTTGCCCGTGGCACGTATGTTAGAAAATCAATGTTCTCAAACAATTTAGAAATGATTTTGAAACTGTTCGGACGGTAAACAAATAACTTTCATACAAACGTTTTCTGCCAATTTACCACTGTTGCGAGTGGAATTTCCCAAATCGCTGAAACACGTATTCATTACATTCTTATGTAGAGCTTTGAAAATAAGTTTTTAGGCAAATCGGACACAATTTGTTGAGTTGAGTCGCATTCCACCCGAAAAAATTTGGATTCTGCAAAAAGTGTGAAACACGTCTCAAATGCTTTTTCTTATAGATCTTTCACCAAATTTTTGACCTCCATTTCCACCAAGGAGGGACGGATTTTTCGAAAAGTGTGAAACACCCCTCAAATGAATTTGAACAAATATCTTTGAAAATAAGTGTGGGGCCGATCGGATCGCAAACAAAAAACTTTCATACAACCGCTTTCCGCCAACTTACCACTGTTGCGGGCGTAATTTTCCAAATCGCTGAAATACGTATTTATTAAGTTCTTATGTAGAGCTTTGAAAATAAGTTTGAAGCAAATCGGAAACAGCTTAAAACTTCGCCCAAAAAATCTTTAAATCGCATTCCCCCCGAAGAAGTTTGAATTCTGCGAAAGGTGTGAAACACGTATCAAATGATTTTTCTTATAGATCTTTGGAAACGAATTTGAGCGCGAAACGTCACCCACCAAATTTTTAACCTCCATTTCCACCAAGGAGGGACGGATTTTTCGAAAAGTGTGAAACACGCCTTAAATGAATTTGAACAAAGATCTTTGAAAATAAGTGTGGGTCCGATCGGATGGTAAACAAAAAACTTTCATACAACCGTTTTCCGCCAATTTACCACTGTTGCGGGTGGAATTTTCCAAATCGCTGAAATACGTATTTATTAAGTTCTTATGTAGAGCTTTGAAAATAAGTTTGAAGCAAATCGGACACAACTTAAAACTTCGCCCAAAAAATCTTTAAATCGCATTCCCCCCGAAGAAGTTTGAATTCTGCAAAAAGTGTGAAACACGTATCAAATGATTTTTCTAATAGATTTCTGGAAATGAATTTGAGCGCGAAACGTCACCCACCAAATCTTTGACCTCCATTTCCACCAAGGAGGAACGGATTTTCCTAAAAGTGTGAAACACCCCTCAAATGAATTTGAACAAAGATCTTCGAAAATAAGTTTAAGGCTGATCGGCTGGTAAGCAAAAAAGTTACATACAAACGTTTTTCGCGATTTTTCCACACTTGCGGGTGGAATTTCGCGAAACCCCGTCTTAGCGGGCACCTACATCACATAAGGTAGCTACAGTGAAAATTTCAGCTTCCTAGCTCTTACGGTTTGGGCTGTGCGTTGATCACCAATCAGTCAGTCAGTCAGGACAAACAGTTATATATAAAGAGATAAGCTATTAATATAAAACCCCTTATTTTGGGCGCTCGTCCGAGATTAATAAAATTTAAAACGTGAGATCGTTTCAAATGCAATTACGCAAAACCAAATAATAATTCAAAGTGAGAAAAAATATAAATTCCACACTTGCGGGTGGAATTTCCCGAAACCTCGTCTTAACGTGCACCCACATCACATAAGGTAGCTACAGTGAAAATTTCAGCTTCCTAGCTCTTACGGTTTGGGCTGTGCGTTGATCACCAATCTGTCAGTCAGTCAGTCAGGACAAACAGTTATATATATAGAGATACATACCAAACCAATGTAAGGGTATATGAGATCAAATAAACAATAACCCATTTAGCGACACTCTGTTGCGAAAATATTCGAAATATAATCGTTCACTCATAAGTGGCGACCATAGCGCAGAATATGCAACGTCTGCATATTCTGCCGAAAACCATTCCTTCGTCCTTCGATATATATATGCTCAATGTATATACTTTAAGTGTATGCATATATACATACTCCCGCTCTACCGCTGTACTCAGCGAATGAGACTTATATACAAAAACTCTAATGTTAGACTTAAGAACAAACAGATAATTGAACGACACATCAGTCAAAGAAATATCATCAACGTCTTAGGACGTATGCCAATAAACGATCAATTAAAGGAAAACTGTTTGATTAATTTTACACTACGCTGAGGCGAAACAATCATTTGTGAGAGAAGACTTAGACACGATTGCATTCGCTTCCCCACCAGTCTTTGAGTTGAGGTGAAATAGTTTTCCGACCTCTGTAAACCATGGATTGCTTATATAGACAGCTGTGAAAAGGTCTCGTCAAGTGGTCCATTTTAAGTACTCCCTATAAAAATGTCAATCTCCATGGGTGGGAGACTGCAGCCTCTTGGCTGTTGGCTGGGTGCAGAAGCCGCGATCAGGGCGGTTGCGCTCTCTATTTCCTCATTAAGAGTAGAGGTACAGCACTCATAAACAAAATAGCATGACTTGCAAATCTTTCACGTTCGACTCTTTTTGGCTGAGAACCTTGGAACAGCGCTCACACTCTTGCTCGACCTTACCCCAAAGAGCACGAACTTGGTCTAAGCGGGCTTAAAGAGTGAAGAGCGACACGACAAGATTCGGAGACGAGTTAATTCATGCTTCGAACTGACTGAGTCTGTCAGTCTCGGCAATAAATTCGTCATTTTTTGGTTGCTGGCAAATTTGAGACCTGCTGCGCGAGTAGTTAGTCGTTGCTTACTGCTTTTGTCACTATCAATTGGCATAGTAGGCTCCTAAAGGCCGCGGACTTGGATGACAGCGGAGAAGCAGAGATAATAATTGTTTAATTTAATTAAAAAAATAATATAAAATGGAGCGATGGAATTGTTCTAATTTTAATGTTGTAGTGGTGGTTAATCTTGTAGGAAAAACAAATAAATAACCAATAAAATTAATTTACTTATTTATATTAACCAAATGAAATAAATTGTGTTTACACAAGAAGTATATCTAGCCGTCGCTAATTCATTGAAGTTGGCTCTGACTCCGGAACCAGAATCAAACCTATCACCACTTACACATACACTTACAAACATTGTAGCATATATTCTGAAAATATACATAGTCGAAAAATAACCTACTAGTCAACGTGTTTTTTTTCGACTTGGAAAAAACTTCAATTTTTCAGAGCAGAAACGCTCCCCCAATTACCAGCAACGCCCGTTTTTACCTGGAAGCCCTGCGGACGCCCTACTACAACATTTGGTCCTTCGCGCCGGAATATTTTAATATCTATCATATCCACTTCGCCCCAGCAAGCATCGGTGGATCTTCAAGAGGAGATTCCAAAACCAGCTACAAATTCAAACGAGATAATTAGGAGTGCACCTACCTCAACTTGTCCATTGCCAAACATCCGGCAATACCAGTCCGACTTAATATTTGTGTGCCCACTCCATATGTCTGAACATATTTTTCCGCTTCACATTATCCGATCGCCATATTGATGTATGCAAGTACATCAAGATATATCTGCACACATAGGCTTTCGCTCCGTTTGTATAATAAGTGTATGCACTTCTCCATATTATACTTTGCTTAATAAATCAAAACATACTTGCGATTTTTCTTATTATAATAAATTATTTACAATAATTTTATGTGAAAAACTTTCTTTTGAGCTGCGTTTAAAATATACGTGCTTCTTTCTGAGCTCGACAATTAAAGAACCATTAGCATAAATGTTTTGCTTGATCCGTTTCCACGTTTTTCTGGCGTTTCAATAAAGAAATAAATACATTTTTTCTCAATTAAAGAAACTAAATAACCATCATTAATCTAGTAAATTATTAGTAAAATAATTAATTTAGTAAAATTTTCCGATTTCTTTGGAGTCAATACTTCACACCATTTCGGTCATTCCATTTTGTTCTGATATATCGATTCAATCTTTCCTGTGCCATTTTTCATTCCGTTTTCGCTCGGCTGATTCAAATTTTTTGTATTTGTTCACATCTCACCCGATTATTACAATTTTCTGCTCTGTGAACAGCCAAAGCCGATAAGGAGACAAAACGACCTTTAACCTCACCTAGAGCGGTTGTTGTGCAACTCAAGGTAGAGGGTACAAGCACATCCGTCCGCAAGCCTGTGAGTCCGATTCGAACAAGAAATATTACCCCAAATATTACCCGTTCGACTACGCAAAAGATGCAGAAGTCAAGCGAAATGGCACTGAATGAATTCGTTTCGATAACTGACCGACTAGCCCAGTTTGAAGTGAAGATCAATGACGCAGCGGACAGAGACACTGTTCACTCTCCAAGTCCGACGAGATCAGATTAGGACCTAATGGGAACAGGTAGAACGCGAGTACGAGTTATATTCCAAAGCTGTCAACCAAGGCGCTTACAGCAGCAGTGACCTTGTGGCAATGCAAGCCAAATATGATTACTCGTACTCCGTTTACGAGCGATGTGCGGCTCAACTAAGTGAAAAAATAGAAAGAGCCATTGCCTTAAATAGACAAGATGCGCAACCCCCTCCAACTTCTCCATGTCCAGGGGTTGCAGTCTCCCGCCATGAGACTCTGAAGTTTTCAGTGGGGATTGCCTACGCTGGCCTACTTTCCGAGAATTGTTTACGGCGGTCTATATAAATAATCCAAGACTGACGTTGGTGGAAAAATTGTTCCATCTAAATTTCAAAACCAGCGGCGAAGCTAGGGCAATTGTCTCCAAGTCCCCGCTCACGAATGACGGTTTTCAGTTAGCGTAGGCGAGTCTGACGGAGAGATTAAATGCCTGTTAGTTCCTAGTCAATTGAAAATGCAATCGCCCCTCAGCAACACAAGAGTATGGAGTCGCCCTTAAAGAGCTTTAAGGCACAATCCAGGGGTGTTTAACGGCTCTTGACTTGACCAGGGTGAGCACCGAAAATTGGGATTGTCTGCTCATTTTCTTGTGCTCCTCTTAATTGCCTAAGCTAACGTTGTCATTATGGGAACAATCGTTCCATGATAAGGCAGAGATACCTCAATGGTCCGAAATACATTTCTGATCGACTTATATCGCACCTTAGAGGAGATAGAGGCAAACCAACAAAACAAGAGTCCAACCACCTGAGAACCTTCGAAGCAACAGTGATCACAAAGTCACAACACTGCAAATTGTGTCAGAAGGAAAACCATCCTGTGCGTCTATGCCCACGTTTCCTACAAATGTCCGTACCCGAGAGAGTTTCCGTCATTAAGCAAGAAAAGTTGTCCTTAAGCTGCTTCGCCAGACTGCACCAATTGAATGATTGTACTAGCGCACATAGTTGTTTCACGTGCAAGGGACATCACAATACGCTGCTCCACCGTGACAGACCCCAGGTTCCCTCCGCTTCCACAACACCAATAGTTTTGAACCCTCCTTCGTCTATACAGTCCACTTCTACTTCTATCCAAGCTACCGTTCAAAACTACTTTTCCGCAAACTCACATGGTGTTCTCCTCGGCACGGCTGTCATCCAAGTGTGTCATTTGGGCACAAAATATAAAGCTCGGGCACTAATCGACACTGGGTCAGAAGCGACCTTTATATCAGAGCGGTTATTCAAAAGAGTTAAACTTCCATATCAACCCGTCGACGCACAGGTCTCCGGTTTAAATCAAGTATTTCGGCTCAGCCCCACAAACTCTGCCATTTTAATATTGGCTCTCCGATAAAGCCCAGGGTTCATATTGAAACCTCTGCTTATGTTCTTCCAAAGCTAGCAGGTAATTTGCCCTCCTACACCATCCCCCCAAAATGCATTGAAAAAGCCCTCCAAAATAACACTTGGACGTGCTTCTCGGCGCTGATATCCTCCCATCCATATTATTAGCTGGCTCCCAACCCAACCTATGTGGCACTCTCCTTGGTTAAGATATGATTTTCGGCTGGATCCCTACAGGACCCGTTTGTAAGACCAGTGCCAAATCTGTCGCATCCTTTTCAACTCAAGTCTCGCTGAATCCAAATGTCGGGTTAGACAAACTGCTTACAAAATTTTGGGAGGTGGAGGATATTCCAGTAAATCTGAAAACAGGTCGGAATACGACAAGACCCTCAAACCAATGTTGCGGATAACTTTTATCTTCCACACCATGCTGTTCTCAAGCCTGACAGCACCACGACCAAGCTCCGCGAAGTATTTAACGCCTCCCACCCGTCATCGAATGGTAAAAGTCTGAACGATGTGCTACTAAGATGGCGCTTCTTCCGATATGGCTTCAATGCCGACATCGCGAAAATGTATCGGCAGATCCTTCTGCATCCCAAACACACGCCCTACCAGAGAATTCTGTTCCGAACAAAGGACAACGAATCACTTTTGGTGTTAACTGTGCCCCCTTTTCGGCAATCCGGCTACTACATAAATTATCAGATGACGTTCGTTCGCTCTACTCCTTAGCAACTCACATTATCGCATGACGACGATGTACTGACAGGAGCCCATTCCAAGTCAACAGCAGCTCAAGCAATTGCAGTACTCTGCAAAGCTCTTGAATCTGCCGGGTTCCCCTTGCGAAAATGGACATCCAATGAAAAGGACTTGCTAAGAGCGATTCCCAAGGACCACTTGCTTCACGCCGACTTCTTAGAGATCGAGGAGGCCTGCTCGGCGAAGACTCTCGGGATCAGATGGAAAGCTGACACCGCTGAGTTCTTTTTCTCTGCGACCAAGCAGTCCTTCTCAAAATGTGAGGTCCTATCACAAATTGCCAAACTGTTCGATCCAGCAGGTTGGCTAGGTACAGTCATTGTGCAGGCAAAAGTATTCGTGCAGGAGATCTGGCTCCAAGAACAGGGCTGGGACGATCCACTACCTGAGAGTCTTCTCAGTAAGTGGCATTTATTCCTCGAAGACTATCCGGGCCTCAGTGCAATTCGCATCCCTAGATGGGTCGAATTTCGCCCACGTGGGGCTATTAAATACCACGGGTTTTGTGACAATTCGCAGCGGGCATACGGGGCTGCCATTTACGTGCGCACTGAGAGACAAGATCGCATCTCAGTATATCACATCTCATCTCAGTCAAGACGGTATCCTAGCCACGACTAGAGCTGTGCGGAACAACACTTCTATCCGAGTTATCAGCTACACTCAGTCCTTCCTTCCGTTGTCGTCGACTGGACTATTAGACAGAATAGACTACCTTTGTAGCAAACAGAGTACGATCCGAGTACAATTCAGCTGACCTAGCGAGCAGAGGTGCCCCACCACAAGCTTTAGTCAACAATGTGGTGGTCAGCTGTGGTGGCACCGGCCAGAATGGTTACGCATACCACAGAGCCAATGGCCCATTCCTTCGGAGCCCCTCCCAGATACGACAATAAATCACGCAAACACGGCTCCCTCATTTTCTTTTCTCGAACGCTTCTCCAAGTTCGACCGAGCCCTGCGAGTGTTGACATACTCCCGTCAACTATTGAAATTGACAGCAACGAGATTTCTTATGCACAAGAAAGACTCATTCTCCTGACCCAGAGACAACCATACTAGTCAGAGAACACTTGCTTGAGCACGAAAAAAAAGCTGACTTCCAGCCAATTCCTTAATTTGAACCCCTTACTAGATAGGAAGGGAATTCGCGCCTGTTCTTCAGCAACAATGACATCTACCTAGAAGCTACATCTGACCTGACCACTGAAAAATTCCTAGCGGCATTTGCAAGATTTGTGGCACGACGAGGGTGCCCAAGTCAAATGCATTCGGACAACGGCAAAAACTCCAGGCCACTTACAGTCTTCAGAAACTGTCCTGGCACTTCAACCCTCCTAGTGCACCGCATATGGGTGGCCTGGGGGAGGCAGGTGTAAAGAGTTTCAAAACTCTATTTAATAAGTCTACATCGACCCCCAAATACACATTCGAAAAGCCCCCACGCTCCTATCCAAAGTAAAAGCATGTCGGAAGATCCTACTGATCTCTTAGCTCTGACTCCAGGTCAATTTTTTAGTCTGGGGACCTCTACTTTCCGCCACAGAGCCAGAGATCAGAGAAATTGCGGCGTCCATTATTAACCGCTGGGAGCGCTTGACATCTTTGCAAAAACAGTTCTGTCTCCGTTTGAAACATAGTCAACCTAGTCATTATTAAAGAAGATAATCTTTCAGTTAATGACTGGCGTCTGGGTAGAATCCAAAGGACCTTGCCTGGCGACGACCAAAGAGTCCGAGTGGTCGACGTGCTAACAGCCCGAGGTGTCTCCAAGAGACCTATCTCTAAGCTGATCCTGCTCCCGATAGAACCTAGTCTCCGTTTTCCATCAAGTAGAATCTCCACTAGAGACTAAAGCCGCATAATTAATGTTTATTATGTTTATTATGTTCGGACATCTATCCCGAGTTAATTCTCCAAGGCGTCCTGGCGAGCCATGGCGGCACACCAATGGCCCAAAATACAGTATTCGGGTGGATACTGTGTGGGTGGATCCTGGGCTCACCAGTAAAATCACAGCCACTACTCTCTCTTTTTTTTTGCAATACTGCATGGCGGGCGTCATGTTTACACAAGAAGTGTGTCTAGCCGTCGCTACTTCATTAAAGTTGGCTCTGACTCCGGAACCAGAGCCAAACCTATTCACCACTTACAGTTACACTTACAAACTATGTAACATATATTCTGAAAATATACATAGATCGAAAATAACCTACTAGTGAAAAAACGTGATTTCCTTCGACTTGGAAAAAAATTCAATTTTTCAGAGCAGAAACGTTCCCCCCAATTACCAGCAATTCTCCAGTTTTTACCTGGAAGCCCTGCGGACGCCCTACTACAACAAATTGGAACGAAAATATTTATTTAGTTTATATTGGGACATTAACTGGAACGATGGTATCGGTTCAATTTGGATGAAGTGGTCTATTATTTTTTTAATACAAAATAGGACCAAGGAGAAACAGAATCAAATTAAAATAATATTTATTTATTTGTAAATTAATCAAATGAGATTAATTTGAATTATTGCATGCCCAAATAAATAATGCAACATTAATAAATGATGGAATTAAAAACACACAAAAATTATGTATATGTCGCATCGTTATTATTACTTTATTATTATTTTTTTCCTTTGTTCAATTAAATTCCATCACTACCATTAAGTAAGATCTCTAATGAAATGTGTTTGAAAGAAGTCCAAAGCAGACGATGTTTAGCCTTTGTCCACTATGTCCGTTATTATCTTCCTTTATCCTTTTCCTACTTGCGTCTTCTATCTCAAAATAACACGTGAGTTTGCGAACCCAACAGACAGTGCATTAGAACGGAAATATAGTCCTTGACTCGGAGACGTTAGGAAGATGTGTGCCAACACTGTTTGTATTGTGCGAGCTTAATTGTGAAATTGCAGTTAGTCGAAAATTAAAGCTAAAGCAAAGAATGTTAATGTCGAGGAAACATAAGATTGGCGCCACGATGGTGGAAGCGCAGGAGGATGAGCTGATAGAAAACCAATCTACGACATCAGAAGTGGGATGACCTCCACGCCAAGCCATTTCCGACGACCGTTTGTGCACACTTTTGGCGACGCAGCATCGCAATCTGATCGAAGTTATAAATGCTGTTAAAGGCGCACAATCAAAGAAGGCAGTTGTACTACCAAAGTTTAAACCCGACTCTGATGGTGGAAGTGCAGCTGCTTGGGGCTTCACGGTGGACCTCATTCTATTAGCAAACCCTCTGGATGGCACTGCTTTGCTCATTGCGTTCTAACTGAGTTTAAGGAATTGGTTTTGCAACAATTTAAAGGCAATGAAATCCAGCAGCTACTGTTTTTAACGTTCTCAATTGTAGTCCAAAAGAGAGCGAGTGCCTTTCTCTGTACACTTATGGCAAAATGGAAGTCAATGACTACTGAACAAATCGCCATATCGGTTGTTCTGGCGCATGCTGCCCAAGTCGATACTAAACTGTAACGTACGGTTTTTACTACCAATATTAAAACACGTTACGAATTGCAAAATGAGCTTTTGGTAAAAAGAAAGAGCGTCCTGTTGAGGAAAATTCTGCAAGCAAAAGACAGCGTATGCACGCACCTGTAAAATGTCACTTCTGCTGAAAAATGGGCCACAAATTTGCTGATTGCCGTTCGAGGAAAAACAACGTTAAGCCCGACCAAGGATCTTATCCAAATTCTAGCCGTTCATCTGAAGGAAAGAGTAGAATAATTACTTGTTACTAGTGTGGAGCTCCTGGACATAATGCATCGGCTTGTACTCAAAATAAAATAGATGAGAAACGTGTAAATTTATGTCATGTGGCCAGCCCAATTGGTACTCTGATCTCATCTGGTGAGTCATTTCCATTCTGCTTTGATTCAGGAGCTGAGTGCTCACTTGTAAAGAAATCTGCGTCACAGCGACTCTCGGGAACACTAATCAATAATATTGTAGAAATTAAAGGGTATTGAATACTATGCAGTAACAAGTTCTTTACAAATTATGTTAAATGTTATTATCAGTGGATATTCGCTTGAAGTTATTATTCATGTAGGTCTTAACAGCTACATTGATTATGAAATTATAAAAGGCCTTAAAATTTTAAATTTGAAATTTGGCGCGAAGATATATAACTATATAAAAAAAACTGTGTACACCACCTTTTCTGTTTTGAATAACCGTGCCAGTCTTGCCAGTATCGTTCTTGTTACTGAGTTGTGTGGTGAAGATAAGTCAAGCTTATTAAAAGTTTTAGACGAATTTTCAAACGTTTTTATAGACGTGTTTCCGAAATGAGGCGCAAAATACTTTTTGTGCCTGGATATGGCAAGCGGTTTCCACCAAATTCCTATTCACCCAAATTTGATTGAACGAACCCAGTTTGTTAAACCAGAGGGACAATTCGAGTATTTAACCATGCCTTTCGGGTTAAACAACGTGCCCTCTGTCTTTCAAAGCGCGGTAATGAAAGCGTTAGGTGAACTTGCCCATTCATATGTCATTGTGTATATGGATGATATATTGATTACTTTACAAGCAAAAGAAGAGGCACTCTCGAGGTTGCAGACGGTACTGCAAACTTTATTTGAGGCGGGTTTTTCATTTATCGTTGCAAAATGTTCGTTCTTAAAATCGAGTGTTGAGTATCTTGGGTTTCAAGTTAAGGATGGGGACCGAACCCAAGAAAAATACACGGATTGCGTAATTTACCTCCTCCACAGTCGGTTACCCAAGTAAGGCAATTCATAGGTCTAGCTAAGTCTAAGTTCTCTGCAAAAATGAAACCGATGAGCCTGTACTTGTTATATTTTTTTTTAGCAAGCAAACATCCTATACTGAATCTCGATACCATTTTTACTACCATTTAAGTACGATCTCTAATGAAATGTATCATCGCTAATGAAAGAAGTACAAAACTTCTTCCTTTATCCTCTTCCTACTTGCGTCTTCTGTCTCAATATAACACTATCTCGGCCCGACAGTGCATTTGAGCGAGAGAAATATAGTCTTTGACTCGGAGACGTCAGGAAGACGTGTGCCAATACTGTATGTATTGTGCGAGCATCGTGATATTGCAGCCAGTCAAAAATTAAAGCTAAAGCAAAGAATGTCAATGTCGAGGAAACGTAAGCGCAGGAGGATGAGCTGATAGAAACCCAATCTACTACATACATATATATATAATTTAATATGTCGTCTAATGTGGATGATGATAGGGATGCGACTTGAATAAATAATTTTTTCTCAAATAATTTTTAACGACAAAAGTGTCACGAGTACCTTACAGAGGGTACCTTGTAAATACATACGTCGGGTATGTCCGCTATTTCGCGTTGGACTTTATTTTGTTTATTGTTTTATTATAAAACAAAATAAACCAATGCGGAAAAATCAAACTGTAAGGAATGCAATTAAAGTTCTGTTTTGTTGCCTTGTCTCAGTTTGTTGGACCCGACAGATAGCAAGCGGGGGTCACTTTGTGCAGTTTTGATGCGTGTTTTTCTTGTTGTTATGCTTTGTTAATTTGTAAGGCGCTAACATACAATAATTTCTTTCAGGGGCTAGTATTTATGTTGTGTGTTTTATCCCTTATATAAGGACATATATTGTGTAGCAGCAAAAACGCATATGCAGCAATTTTGTCAAAAAATATGTGTTAGTAAATAATATTTATTTATTATCCAATCGATATGGAAAAACACATACACTTTTAAAGCAAGATTTTCTCCTTCTTTGTGTTTCAGGGTTGCAAGCTCATATATCTTGGTATATGTATGTATATATTTTATTTTTAAGCGGACTGTAATCTTATGGAGGTACATACATACATACAGAACCAAGATGGAGGATGATGCGATTTTTTATTAAATAAAATCAATTGTACGGCAAATGTATGTATATATTTTATATATTTATATGAGCAAAAAAAACCTCTGCCAATTTTCAAAATTTGAAGCAGTAATAAGTTGTGGGCTGTGTAATGTGAAATCCAGAAATTCCTGATATAAATATTAGTATCCGGCTCGAAGGACCATGAAAATGTGGGTGGGTGTTTTTTCTCTATTCCCCACAATTGCGTGAGTTAGATGAATTTGAAATTATCACAACAAATAAAACCAAAAATATTTTTTTATCTCCACTGATCTATTTCGATTGAGTAGAAAAACTACAAGTATGGCGTCTGGGCTATTTTCTTAAACTACATAACTTAGAAGCTTGAAAGCAGCCACAAAACTGCTGGGTAGCGATATTGTGGAAATGCAGCATACTTTGCGGCGTGAACAGCCACAATAAAATATCGATTATTAACATCAAAAGTGCTAATTATTATTTTTCTACGATTAATTTTTCAAAATTATATTATCTGCAAACACCTCCAGAGCTTCTCCGTCTCCAACAGCAGCCCTTAGAATAAAAAGGGAAACATCGTCCCTGACTAACAGCGAATCTTCTGCGACTACACCAAGGGAAGTTTTCAAGGCACCTCTTAGTTTGAGGGTAAGTCCACTGGTAAATATCAGTCTCCCGACATCCAATCTAAAAGCGAGCATATGTGACCACTGCAGTCGGACGCACCAAGGCACCCGCTTTCCGCACGAGCTACCACCAAGACGGACCAAATTATGACAGAGGCAGCTTCAGTAAACTTTATTGAAGTCACTGAGATGCTTTATCAGTTTGAGGCAAAAATAAACACACCTGGAAGCACTGACACGTTTCTCTATATATATCTATGCTAGGTCCGCCAGGACCAAGTGCAAGCCTTGTGGGAGAGGTTGAAAAAGAGTATGAGGTCTTTTCTGCAGTAATCACAGAAGCCGGTTCAATGGAAATCATTCCAGTCATACAGTTTTAGTATGACTACTGATATTCAGTGTATGAAAGATACGCCGCTAAATTTAGTGACCAATTTGATACCGCTAAAGCCACAAATAGACCGTCTGCTCAGTCCTCCATTCCGACGAATTTGGAGACCTGTTGACGCAATCAATATAAATTATCCTAGGTTATCAGAGGTCGAGAATTTATTCCGTCTCAATGCGAAAATTAGCGCCGAGGCTTAGGCGATCGTATCGAAGTAACCTTTGACAAACAATAGCTTCCGATTCAGTCTGAGCGTTTTGAGAGTAGAAGATTGTTGGTTAACAGGCAGATTAAGGTTCTTTGCAACCTGCAGCCAATCTCCTAAGAGTCTGGAACGACAATAAAGAAACTTCAAAGCACCATCTTATCACCTGAATTGTATCCTCGTGTTTCTATGCTCCTCCAAGCTACCCAAAATCATCCATCTTGAGAAAAAGCGACATCTCAACATGGCTTGAGATGAACGCCTTATTTATAGAACGCTATCGCACTCTGGAAGCGATAGAAGAGCATAAGCCTAGCACAAATAATAAAGCACTCGCCAGAATTGTTCGCACAGAGCCTCCTACCACAAAAAAGCTGAACTCATTTGAGATAAAGGTCACTAACAAGTTGCAAACTTGCAAATTGTGCTCCAAGGAGAATTACCCTATCAGTCTGTGTGCACGATTCTTCCAAATGCCCGTCATCGAACGGGCAACGTACATCAAGCAGCAAAAACTATGGTTGAACCGTTTTGCGAGGGCCGCTATTTAAAGGATTGTACAAGTGCACACAATTTTGTCGCGTGCAAGGGTCGTCACAATATACTCTTGCCCCATAATAACACTCCACAATTGGCCCCTGCTGTAGCCTCAATGCCACAAGGTACAACAGTTCCAATCGATCCATACAGTCCACTCCATCCCAACAAGCAAATGTGCACAATTATCTTGCAATGAACACCCACGGGGTTTTGGGTGTAAAATATACAGATTGTGCACGGATCGGCTCAGGATCAAAGGCAACCTTTATTTCCGAGCGACTCTTTCACCTGATCTGCCTTACAAATCCGTTCAGGCACAGGGACTAAATCAAGCTGTTGCAGCCCTGCCTTGGAAGCTGTGCCATTACAATATTGGCTCTCCTTCCACGCCCCGTATCCAAATCAACGCATCAGCCAATTTCCTGCCACATTTGGGAGGGAATCTACCATCGTGTTCGATCTCCCAAAGTTTGTTGATAACCATGCCAAACCTCCAGTTGTCTGACATTAATTTCTACAGGAGTTTTCTCATAGGCGGCTCCCGATTTTCCGGTGGATTTTTGCAGGCCCAGTTTCAAAAACCACATTCAACGCCATCTCGTAATTTTTGACTTGTATATCTGTATCTCAAGAACCACACTTATACTATATTCTAACAAAATTTAGGGAGGTTGATCATTTTCCAGTTATACTGGTATAGAGCACCGACTCGTTTTGTGAGAGTAATTTCATCCAAACCACAACGAGGAATGAGAATGGCAGCTATTAAGTTTCCTTACCTTTCCGGAAACCTAATCACATAGTCTTAGGTCATTCAAGTATCGCACTAGCTTGGTTCTTAAGAACGAGAATCGTTTAAAAAGAAACCTTCCTTTGAGAGCAGTACGACTCCGTGATTCAGGAGTACTTCGAATTAGGTCATCTCCAAACAGCAATCCCAATAATTTTTATATGCCGCATCGAGCTGTTCTAAAGCCCGATACAAGATTCGCGTTGTCTATATGACAATATGAGCGCAACTCTAATCAATCTGACGACTCAGTTATTAAATTGTTGGATCTACCGCTACGTGTTCAATTTTACTAAGATGTATCGGAAAATTCTGAACGATCCAAATCCACTCAAAATCATGAAAATCTTAATTTTCTTAATTTTCATCCTATTATAACACTTCTCATACACTTCATTCTCTAGTTCACTCCTCTGCAGAGAACTAGTATGGCACCTTTATACAGGCGACCCAATCAACCCCAGGGAACGGATTCCTTTAGATGCCGGGTGTGCAGAAGCTTCCGGCTTCTCGCCCTCCAAAGGCACACCACAACCAAGCCATTCCACCATCCGAACGTCGCTTTTGTCCCTTTTCCAGCACAAGGGGGTCGACATCCTATCCACCTCCACAGTGTTCCCCAACACCGGGAAGAAGATCCTTGAGACTCCTCCCGATCCAAGGCGGCCTGCCTATGGCTAAAAATTCAAAAATTAGATGGATTCTCTCTTGCCGGTGCACCCAATAGGTAGCATTGCAATCTGCATATTACAGAGCCAAAATATTACAACTCAAGCTTGATCGACACCTTATATTCAGAGAGAGTTTATGCTAAGAGAATAAGCTTTTTTAAGCTTCCAAAAAGCTTTTAACCGAGGTTTATATGCTTTAAATTACGCGACTTTTCAATTGGCGCAGCCGGTAAGATCTGAGGTGAGCTAGTGAATTCGCTTAAGGACAATCGTGTTCGAGATTTTCGAAGTGCTTGGCTGATGTAACTGTAGGCCGGTACTAGCTCACTAATACAGATCCGCTAAAGAACAATACGTCCGAATGTGTTGGGTTGACCATTACAGAATAATTAAGTTCCGACGAAACCTTAAGTATCTCCTATAAAAATGTATCCTTTGGATAACCTGGACTTCTTAGTAGCGAATTATTTTTACTACAAATTCAGAGTTTGCATGTGGGCATTGCACATCCTTTGATTACTAAAATCGTTAACATTACTCGATAAAATCACAGCAACCATAAAAAAAAAAACTCTTACTACTAAATCCAAAAAACTGAAACAAAATAAGGTCAAAATTTAAAAAAAAAAGACAAAAGACGCAGGTACCTTTATATAGCGGAACCAACCCAGAAACTAAGCGCGTTCATACGGCATAATATAATGCGACTATATATTACTGACGATCCCCATTAGCAACTCGTTCTCTTCAGTGCTATTGAAATGCAGATCACAGGAGATGCTCAAAGGACGTCACAAATGAGAGCTGTGAATATTTGGCATGAACTAAGAGGGGCACTCATCGACGAATTTAAAATACAAACCACATGCGAAGAGTTACTAAGAAGATTGAATAACACACTTTTTAACGGAAGCTTATGTTCGTAGAAGAATTCGAGCTTAGTCCCACCACTATATTGCAAATAAGTTAATATCATAAAACTATAAGGTGAGTTCAGTTTTATACAACAATATTGCATATTGCATAAATACGATAAAAGATGTAATAATGCGCCCACTTCCAGATAAACTTGTTATGTCCTTAGAAAGGCATGCAATTTCCACTGTTACTAAGTTAAAACAAGTAGCTCAGCTAGAAGAAGTGGACGAAATAACACTGTTCGATAGACCAAAGAATAAAAGTAATTATGATACCCCATCTTAATCACAGCATATTAAGAAAGATAATTATAATCGAAAGAGTAGGGGAAATAATCATTTTTATTTAAAAAATGACAGGCCTCCAATTTAATAATACATAATTCCAAACCTGAAAATCGCACAGAACATAATTTTCATCAAAACTTCAAACAAAATTTGGACCAAGGTAGAATGCAAAACCCTATAAATAATCAACAATGGCACTCCTCATCTAATGCTCCTAATCCAGAAAATTACTCGGAATTATAAAAAGAATAGGAAACCCATACATTATTATATCAATGATGTATATATATATCAAGTAAGCTAATGAAACAAAACTTTTTAAATATTCCAAACGAAACCACCAAATTAGATGTGCGTACCATAAATGGTATAATACAATTAAAGCAAAGCAAATCAAGCAAACATTCATGATTTTTCTGAGAAGACTTCTTAGAAAACTCTCAAACACTAATAGATTGTAATTTGCAATGCATGAAAAAGAACTTAAGGACAAGACCGCAACTGAACGCCTTGATCCACCATCGTCCAACGACGACCGTATTAATTTTTTAACGTATAATGAACTAAACGAGTTCAACTAGCTCAGACTTAATCTTCTAAATAATGAAGAGAAGAAAAACCACAATAAAATTTTTACCGAGATTAGAGACATACAGTGCAAACGGGAAAATTTGACATTCACAAATACAATATTACATGTCATAACTACTAAACACGAGTATCCAATTTAAAAAGGATCATACAAATACCCCAAGTGCTTCCATGAAGTAGTTGAACAACAAATATAAGATATAATGCAACAATGTATCATTAATTACATTAATAATCTTCTAGAAGACTTAATCTAAAAAGTTTGTTTAATATACAAGTATGACATTGTTGTGCTACTGAGCTTTTTCAATAGCTTTCACAAATAGAAATAAATAACTATTTTATTTCTTGTGTTCCAATTTATTTATATATTTGTTAAAAGTTACGAAAAGCAGGCAGACCCAAATTGCTCTGTGTTTATTATTTAAGAACAATAGTTTTATGTAGGCAAGCGAATCCTAATTGGTACGTGCCGATTTAACCGAAGCGACAATTGCGACAAATTAATATGTTTTTATAATGCAATAAGACAATGCGTACCAAATGCACAAAGCGAACAAACTTAACTAAACTCGACGCACAGCATCGAGGCCTTCGCAAAAGGTAATGTTAGGGCAATAAATGATCGTTACAGCGAAGAGCGCAAGCTTAATGTAAATAATCTTAAGAGCGAAATTTAAGCAGAACAAGTATAACAAGATAAAACGATGCTGCTCTTATCAGTGGCAAGGTCGCTCCAGGCGGTCGCTTTGGCTGCGTAGCCAGACATTCTACCCCCGTTGGAAGACTTGGTCTTTCAACTGAGTCCTTGATGGGCAGTAGTCATAGCTTGTTTGCAGCTCTCCTTGTCTCTCCTGTTGCGGTGCGAAAGAAAGCTACGCTAGCGACTCCATCGTTTCCTACGACAGTTGTTGAAGGTATGTTACGCGTTGCCAGCCATCCAGACGATTGAATTGAAGGTACAGAAGTGCCCGTGGCCCAGCGTGCAAGTCCCAATTGTGAAACCTTGTGATGATTGAATCTGTGATGGGATAGTGCCGCGGGAGAATTATTGGATGGCGAGCTTCTCTCTACTAACTCTAAGTATACCGAACTCATCCAAAAAAGGGTTAAGTGATGCGATGCAGCTGGATGGCTTAACAACTCTTCTAGATTACAGTGATTTAATTTCTTCCCACAGGTGTGCTCTCTGGACGAGCCTCAGTAAGAGTTGGGGCCCATGTTGTATATCACACACTGTAAGTCCAGGATGCCTGATCCTGTGTATGAATTTATAAACATATGTGAATATACACTGCATTGTATCAAATGAATTGACGTATTTGCAAGTGACGGATATATCCACGAAGGGAGATGACGCAACAACAGATGACGCTCGAGTTCTGGCCTTTCTGGAAAGCAAGAAGCTTGCCAGTCCAATTTGTTTCACATAGAAATTCTGGGCCGTTGAACCACAGTGATGTTTGATTTAATTCAGTAGGTGTGGATACTCTCGAGAGTATATCTACCAGATTGAGTGAAGTAGGAACGTAGCGCCATTCCATGCTAATAGTAAGCTCTTGAACTGCTGTGACACACATTGAGCTTGTAGGGCTCGGTCTTTATCCAGGAAAGGCATACAGAAGAATCCGACCAGCAGTAGAATTTTCCATCAAAGAGTTCCATTTTAGATATTTCACGCATGAAATTAGATTATAAGACGGCGCCACAGAGCACTAGCTTTGGAACTGTGATTGTTTTCAGAGGATTTGGAGCACAACAGCTGACAACTGGTTGATGGTCTTCGAGAAATGACGTAGACACGCTTCGATGCTGGCGTCCCAGAAGCCGTGATCTTCCAACTCTGCTGCAGTTATTGACACGAGACGAGGAAATTTAAGAAACTGTGCTTTCTCAAAACTGCAGCAAAGAGCATTTTAAGCTGTTGCTAGTGATGATGGCAGGCACTCGTCCCAATCAAGCTTTTCCTTCCAGATCCGCTGCAAGAAAATTTTAGCCTTAGCGATTACCGGCCCTATAAGTCCAAGCGGGGCATACAAGCGAGCTATAGTCGAGAGAATTGATCTTTTAGATGGTTTGGATGTCTGCTGAATGGACGAGAAAGAAAACAGCAACCGGTCCGACGTTGAGTACCAAGTAAGTCCAAGGGTTTTGGTGATGTCGCCCCCATCATCACACTTTAGAGAAGATTCTCTGTCCTCTTCGGGTATCCCTTCCAGTACAGCAGAATTATTTGAGCACCACTTTCGCAGCTTGAGTCACCCTTTGAAATAAGGTCATCAACGTAGAAGTCACGCAGCAGTTAATTTCCTCATCCATAGACAGCTGATGCATAGCACGGACAGAGAGAAATGAAGAATTGGAGAAAATCGTCCGGTGCAGTTGGTATGACGTTCCAAGACATTCCAAACTTCGTATTAAGGGTAAGCGAACTGAATATTGGCCACTGGGCAATCTGATATGAGTTCTTAAGAAGTGTTCTCCACAATTAGTTTCTTCCTTTGAAGTGGTAGGTGTAGTTTCCAAGCCGGCTTCCATCTCGCAAAATCGTCGCACCAATTTATTAGCACTTTCTTCAGAACTCGACTCAAGCTTGCCCGCAGTATGCTTTGCAATCAAAGTGGAACCACCCAAGCGCGGTCCGCCTACCGAAACTACCCAACCAAGCCTTGTTTTCTGAAGACATGGTAGCTCTGGGAGAAGCTTTATCTGGCCGAAGCTGAGAAGCTCAAAACAGGCTAGCTCCAAGCAACAAGTCCACGCATTGTGGTTTAAAGAAATACGGATCTGCAACTTTTATGTTAGCGGGAATGTTCCAGTTCGAGGTGGTGATAGTAAAATTCGGTTGACCATCAGTTATGTTAGGCGCTACCAGAGCTGTGAGCCCTGTTGAGTATTCCGAGACTTGAGAATGCATCTTAATAGTGAACGTGTTTCCTGCTGTGTCAAAACGAGAATCTCCTAGACCGGAAACAATGGCTGAGGACGGTTGGTGGCGATAAATTAAGATCTACTTGGGTTAATTGCTCTCATTTTTCCCACTTGAGTACATAGCTTGCCATAGCAAAATTTACGGTTTCCATTGTTCTTCATCTCTGCTCCAGAAACGTAGCCATGTGCTCCCATGATGGTATTAAGTTGATAAACGTCGAATCCTCTAGCCTTTCCTCCCACTTGGCTTGTGATGTTGGGTCCAGAATAATCAGCACAATGAGGCATCCATCTGCTATGGCATATTTATCGTTTGTTTTTTCCAATGATCGAATTGCTTCCAGCGCTGAATCCTTCAGGCATCTTCGATCGCTGCAGCCTTTCGATATCTGTTAAATCAGCATAATTTTCTATGACGGTTGTGAACATAGAATAAAAGTCGGCCCGTTCTGTGTAACCACCACTGAACGTAGGTAACTTTAATGAAGGTAATACAGGCGGTGCCTTAGCTCTAATTGTCTGCGCAGCAGCACAGATTAGTCGCGAAATGTTGAGCAAATGTTGAGCAATATTGAGACACGTTTCCCGATTTCACTCCGAACCGAAATTTTCGTAATAAATGGTAACTACTCAAAGTCCTCACGCAATTGGCTACCAACTTCATCAAAGTCTAGTTGTTCGAGGCTGGTGTGAGTAATATCGAATGAGGCCTGAAGCCGCTCGATTTGCTTCAGCCTAACAATAAGACCGCACTCATCAATTGCATTTTGAAGTGTTTGCAAACTTTCGTAAATAGAAATGGTTTTGCGCTTCAGAAAAGTCAAAAACAACAGCTGTAAGAAGTGCGGGTAAGGCAAGTGTCAAGCTATGTAACAAAGCAACGGCAATAGCATGTACATAAGTTACGCACGAATGACAAAAAAACTTTGAGCGACCGCGAGAGTTAGCAAAACGACGGCGATCGTTTATATGTATATAAGCGGCACAAAACGAAATGTCAGGTTGCTGATCTTTTAAGTTTACTGCTTTAATGTAAAGCAATAATGTAACAACAAAAAAATCACGTCGGGGTAACCAAAATGTTGCCCTATTAGCTTTTTCAATAACTTTCACAAATAGAAATAAATAGCTTTATATTATTTCTTGTGTTCCAATTTATTTATATATTTGTTAAAAGTTACGAAAAGCAGGCAGACCCAAATTGCTCTGTGTTAATTATTTAAGAACAATAGTTTTATGTAGGCAAGCGAATCCTAATTGGTACGTGCTGATTTAACCGAAGCGCGAATTGCGACAAATTAATGTTTTTATAATGCAATAAGACAATGCGTACCAAATGCACGAAGCGAACGTACTTAACTAAACTCGACGCACAGCATCGAGGCCTTCGTAAAAGGTAATGTTAGGGAAATAAATGATCGCTACGGCGAAGAGCGCCAGCTTAATGTAAATAATCTTAAGAGCGAAATTTAAGCAGTTGCTACGCGGAGCAAGTATTACAAGATCAGAAGACGATGCTGCTCTTATCAGTGGCGAGGTCGCTCCAGCTGTTTTGGCTGCGTAGCCAGACAGACAAAATCGTGTATCCACTTCATTAAACGATCACGTCTAGTCTCTACGTTAAGTAATGCGAAACTAATAGAAGCAAATGTTAATATACTACCCGACAAATGCGAATTTATAAAAAAGGAAAGAGAATTTTTGGTCCTGGTTGGATATCGGCAGCGCCATGTGCGGAGCCCCAAACTGCCCGTAGATTTGATGCGGCCTGCGGCGTGGTTACCAACCGAGGCGGCTTTGAGGTTTTTGCACGATTGTTGCGAATGTTGAGATTTAGAACAAGAGTCCCAGTTCACGAGCGGGTTATTCATTTTAAAAGACTTCAACTTTTATTCAATTTTAACCTTACATTTATATTAAGTAAATTGACCTACACAGAACTGACGCTCACAGACTTCGACATGTGTCGCAAATCCGCTGTTTCTATGCTAGCAAATTCAAAGCTAAAATATAATTACAAAATACAAAAAAGTAAGATAACTTAAAGTAACAGGACTTAAAGCTCTTGAGAGAGCCATTAAATTCCACTCAACCGTGAGTTCGATCCATTGAGTGATAAGACATCACTCAATGCGGCTGATCTACGCACAGATGCATTTTCGTTACTCGTTCTTTTCATGCACTCTCTTATAATATACGCACTTCGGCTGTTGCGACTGCTCTTACGGGTTAGCTGTAGCCCAAACATTCTCCCACCTTTGATGATTGCAGCATCCATAATCAAATTCAAGTCCACTAGCGTTCAGAGTCTCGGGCTTGGTACCTTAACTTAAACTGAAAACAGAAAAGTACAATTTAACATTTATGTAAAGGTTAGGTGTCATTATCAAGCCAATTTTCTTGTATGGGTAATGGACAGAGCTTTGTTACAGGCCGTTTGATAACACCACTGCTTGTTTTTAGAATCACAACTCTAACTAATCCATCTGCACCAGCATGAGTGCTTGTAATTCGACCCAAAGGCCATCGATGCGAAGGAAATCGTTCATCCTTTATTAATACTGTGCATGCAATATCGCAATATCATCAAAGGTTAACACTCGATCTCCAATGGTTCTCTTGAGATGATACTTCATGGATTTAACTCCGGCTTCCCATAATCCCCCGAAGTGTGGAGCTGATGGAGGCTTGAAATGCCTAGTGATTATTCTCTTATTCAGCAATTTTGGCGCGATTAATCTTGAAATGTACGAATAGTATACCTCCCTATCAGCTTGTAGTTTTTTTGGCGACAGATGAGAAAGCTCTTGAGAGCCGCACATGCACCGCTGGAAGCATTTGTTCACAATCTAGCAAAACTACTTGACAGACCATCTCTATATATATAACTGTTTGTCCTGACTGACTGACTAGGGCTCGGTTTTTATCCAGGAAAGGCATACAGAAGAATCCGACCAGCAGTAGAATTTTCCATCAAAGAGTTCCATTTTAGATATTTCACGCATGAAATTAGATTATAAGACGGCGCCACAGAGCACTAGCTTTGGAACTGTGATTGTTTTCAGAGGATTTGGAACACAACAGCTGACAACTGGTTGATGGTCTTCGAGAAATGACGTAGACACGCTTCGATGCTGGCGTCGCAGAAGCCGTGATCTTCCAACTCTGCTGCAGTTATTGACACGAGACGAGGAAATTTAAGAAACTGTGCTTTCTCAAAACTGCAGCAAAGAGCATTTTAAGCTGTTGCTAGTGATGATGGCAGGCACTCGTCCCAATCAAGCTTTTCCTTCCAGATCCGCTGCAAGAAAATTTTAGCCTTAGCGATTACCGGCCCTATAAGTCCAAGCGGGGCATACAAGCGAGCTATAGTCGAGAGAATTGATCTTTTAGATGGTTTGGATGTCTGCTGAATGGACGAGAAAGAAAACAGCAACCGGTCCGACGTTGAGTACCAAGTGAGTCCAAGGGTTTTGGTGATGTCGCCCCCATCATCACACTTTAGAGAAGATTCTCTGTCCTCTTCGGGTATCCCTTCCAGTACAGCAGAATTATTTGAGCACCACTTTCGCAGCTTGAGTCACCCTTTGAAATAAGGTCATCAACGTAGAAGTCACGCAGCAGTTAATTTCCTCATCCATAGACAGCTGATGCATAGCACGGACAGAGAGAAATGAAGAATTGGAGAAAATCGTCCGGTGCAGTTGGTATGACGTTCCAAGACATTCCAAACTTCGTATTAAGGGTAAGCGAACTGAATATTGTCCACTGGGCAATCTGATATGAGTTCCTAAGAAGTGTTCTCCACAATTAGTTTCTTCCTTTGAAGTGGTAGGTGTAGTTTCCAAGCAGGCTTCCATCTCGCAAAATCGTCGCACCAATTTATTAGCACTTTCTTCAGAACTCGACTCAAGCTTGCCCGCAGTATGCTTTGCAATCAAAGTGGAACCACCCAAGCGCGGTCCGCCTACCGAAACTACCCAACCAAGCCTTGTTTTCTGAAGACATGGTAGCTCTCGGAGAAGCTTTATCTGGCCGAAGCTGAGAAGCTCAAAACAGGCTAGCTCCAAGCAGCAAGTCTACTCATTGTGGTTTAAAGAAATACGGATCTGCAACTTTTATGTTAGCGGGAATGTTCCAGTTCGAGGTGGTGATAGTAAAATTCGGTTGACCATCAGTTATGTTAGGCGCTACCAGAGCTGTGAGCCCTGTTGAGTATTCCGAGACTTGAGAATGCATCGTAATAGTGAACGTGTTTCCTGCTGTGTCAAAACGAGAATCTCCTAGACCGGAAACAATGGCTGAGGACGGTTGGTGGCGATAAATTAAGATCTACTTGGGTTAATTGCTCTAATTTTTCCCACTTGAGCACATAGCTTGCCATAGCAAAATTTACGGTTTCCATTGTTCTTCATCTCTGCTCCAGAAACGTAGCCATGTGCTCCCATGATGGTATTAAGTTGATAAACGTCGAATCCTCTAGCCTTTCCTCCCACTTGGCTTGTGATGTTGGGTCCAGAATAATCAGCACAATGAGGCATCCATCGATCTGTTCGGTGTTGCCCATGTATTGCCACCCTCATGAGCCCCAATATCTCAAGTATGTGTGCCTGAAAAATCAAACGTCTATTATCAAACCTTTTTCTAACAAATTAAGTGCTATGGCATATTTATCGTTTGTTTTTTCCAATGATCGAATCGCTTCCAGCGCTGAATCCTTCAGGCATCTTCGATCGCTGCAGCCTTTCGATATCTGTTAAATCAGGATGATTTTCTATGACGGTTGTGAACATAGAATAAAAGTCGGCCCGTTCTGTGTAACCACCACTGAACGTAGGTAACTTTAATGAAGGTAATACAGGCGGTGCCTTAGCTCTAATTGTCTGCGCAGCAGCACAGATAAGTCGCGAAGTGTTGAGCAAATTTTGAGCAATATTGAGACACGTTTCCCGATTTCACTCCGAACCGAAATTTTCGTAGAAAATGGTAACTATTCAAAGTCCTCACGTAATTGGCTACCAACTTCATCAAAGTCTAGTTGTTCGAGGCTGGTGTGAGTAATATCGAATGAGGCCTGAAGCCGCTCGATTTGCTTCAGCCTAACAATAAGACCGCACTCATCAATTGCATTTTGAAGTGTTTGCAAACTTTCGTAAATAGAAATGGTTTTGGCTTCAGAAAAGTCAAAAACAACAGCTGTAAGAAGTGCGGGTAAGGCAAGTGGCAAGCTATGTAACAAAGCAACGGCAATAGCAATGTACATAAGTTACGCACGAATGACAAAAAAACTTTGAGCGACCGAGAGAGTTAGCAAAACGACGGCGATCGTTTATATGTATATAAGCGGCACAAAACGAAATGTCAGGTTGCTGATCTTTTAAGTTTACTGCTTTAATGTAAAGCAATAATGTAACAACAAAAAAATCACGTCGGGGTAACCAAAATGTTGCCCTATTAGCTTTTTCAATAACTTTCACAAATAGAAATAAATAGCTTTAAATTATTTCTTGTGTTCCAATTTATTTATATATTTGTTAAAAGTTACGAAAAGCAGGCAGACCCAAATTGCTCTGTGTTAATTATTTAAGAACAATAGTTTTATGTAGGCAAGCGAATCCTAATTGGTACGTGCTGATTTAACCGAAGCGCGAATTGCGACAAATTAATGTTTTTATAATGCAATAAGACAATGCGTACCAAATGCACGAAGCGAACGTACTTAACTAAACTCGACGCACAGCATCGAGGCCTTCGTAAAAGGTAATGTTAGGGAAATAAATGATCGCTACGGCGAAGAGCGCCAGCTTAATGTAAATAATCTTAAGAGCGAAATTTAAGCAGTTGCTACGCGGAGCAAGTATTACAAGATCAGAAGACGATGCTGCTCTTATCAGTGGCGAGGTCGCTCCAGCTGTTTTGGCTGCGTAGCCAGACAGACAAAATCGTGTATCCACTTCATTAATGCGAAACTAATAGAAGCAAATGTTAATATACTACCCGACAAATGCGAGTTTATAAAAAAGGAAAGAGAATTTTTGGTCCTGGTTGGATATCGGCAGCGCCATGTGCGGAGCCCCAAACTGCCCGTAGATTTGATGCGGCCTGCGGCGTGGTTACCAAAAGACTTCAACTTTTATTGAATTTTAACTTTACATTTATATTAAGTAAATTGACCTACACAGAACTGACGCTCACAGACTTCGACATGTGTCGCAAATCCGCTGTTTCTATGCTAGCAAATTCAAAGCTAAAATATAATTACAAAATACAAAAAAGTAAGATAACTTAAAGTAACAGGACTTAAAGCTCTTGAGAGAGCCATTAAATTCCACTCAACCGTGAGTTCGATCCATTGAGTGATAAGACATCACTCAATGCGGCTGATCTACGCACAGATGCATTTTCGTTACTCGTTCTTTTCATGCACTCTCTTATAATATACGCACTTCGGCTGTTGCGACTGCTCTTACGGGTTAGCTGTAGCCCAAACATTCTCCCACCTTTGATGATTGCAGCATCCATAATCAAATTCAAGTCCACTAGCGTTCAGAGTCTCGGGCTTGGTACCTTAACTTAAACTGAAAACAGAAAAGTACAATTTAACATTTATGTAAAGGTTAGGTGTCATTATCAAGCCAATTTTCTTGTATGGGTAATGGACAGAGCTTTGTTACAGGCCGTTTGATAACACCACTGCTTGTTTTTAGAATCACAACTCTAACTAATCCATCTGCACCAGCATGAGTGCTTGTAATTCGACCCAAAGGCCATCGATGCGAAGGAAATCGTTCATCCTTTATTAACACTGTGCATCCAATATCTAGGTCTCTCTTCATCTGCAACCATTTTGGTCTTCTCTGCAACCGTGTCATATATTCAAAACTCCACCTTTTCCAAAAGTGTTGTGAATAGTATTGACAGTTTCTCAATTGAGGTACTTCAGGTGTAGGAGGCGACAAGAGCGCATCACCAGTGAGAAAGTGACCGGGGGTTAACACCATCAAATCCTCAGGATCATTCGAAAAAGGACATAAAGGCCTTGAATTAAGACAAAACTCAATTTGTGCTAACACTGTCGCAATATCATCAAAGGTTAACACTCGATCTCCAATGGTTCTCTTGAGATGATACTTCATGGATTTAACTCCGGCTTCCCATAATCCCCCGAAGTGTGGAGCTGATGGAGGCTTGAAATGCCTAGTGATTATTCTCTTATTCAGCAATTTTGGCGCGATTAATCTTGAAATTTACGAATAGTATACCTCCCTATCAGCTTGTAGTTTTTTTTGGCGACAGATGAGAAAGCTCTTGAGGGCCGCACATGCACCGCTGGAAGCATTTGTTCACAATCTAGCAAAACTACTTGACAGACCATCTCTATATATATAACTGTTTGTCCTGACTGACTGACTGACTGACTGACTGACTGGTGATCAACGCACAGCCCAAACCGTAAGAGCTGGGAAGATGAAATTTTCACTGTAGCTACCTTATGTGATGTAGGTGCACGTTAAGACGGGGTTTCGGGAAATTCCACCCGCAAGTTGGAAAAATCGCGAAAAACGTTTGTATGTAACTTTTTTGTTTACCATCCGGTCAGCCTCAAACTTATTTTCAAAGATCTTTGCTCAAATTCATTTGAGGGGTGTTTCACACTTTTAGGAAAATCCGTTCCTCCTTGGTGGAAATGGAGGTCAAAGATTTGGTGGGTGACGTTTCGCGCTCAAATTCATTTCCAGAGATCTATAAGAAAAATCATTTGATACGTGTTTCACACTTTTCGCAGAATTCAAACTTCTTCGGGGGGAATGCGATTTAAAGATTTTTTGGGCGAAGTTTTAAGTTGTGTCCGATTTGCTTCAAACTTATTTTCAAAGCTCTACATAAGAACTTAATAAATACGTATTTCAGCGATTTGGAAAATTCCACCCGCAACAGTGGTAAATTGGCGGAAAAAGGTTGTATGAAAGTTTTTTGTTTACCATCCGATCGGCTCCACACTTATTTTCAAAGATCTTTGTTCAAATTCATTTAAGGGGTGTTTCAAACTTTTCGAAAAATCCGTTCCTCATTGGTGGAAATGGAGGTCAAAAATTTGGTGGGTGACGTTTCGCGCTCAAATTCGTTTCCAAAAATCTATAAGAATAATTATTTGAGACGTGTTTCACACTTTTTGCAGAATCCAAACTTTTTCGGGTGGAATGCGACTCAAAGATTTTTTGTACGAAGTTTTAAGTTGTGTCCGATTTGCTTCAAACTTATTTTCAAAGCGATTTGGGAAATTCCACTCGCAACAGTGGTAAATTGGCGGAAAACGTTTGTATGAAAGTTGTTTGTTTACCGTCCGATCAGTTTCAAAATCATTTCAAATTTGTTTGAGAACATTGATTTTATAACATACGTGCCACGGGCAAGGCCGGGTTATACCCGCTAGTATTAAATAAACTGTTATCGTTTCATTTCCAATTCAGTATCTTCACTTTAATTGATAGAAGCTTACAACTAAGATCATGACGACTAAGTTACTAATGTAGGTATTATCCAACGTAGATCCCACAATTGACGTCCATACCTTAAAATTATTTCTTCATGTAAGTCCGTTCGTCTACCTTAGGTCCGAATCAATTTCAGGTCTTATACTCTACTGAACCAGAAGGGCATTAATGTGCTTGGTGCTGAGCTTTAAATCGGCAATGACCAAAGTGGTGGCGGCGGAGTCGGATGGGGGAATCTTTTTTATATGTGGCATCTGACATTACCAGGGTTCTTTAAGAGGTTACTACTACTTATTTACATTACTCACGCAGCTTTTAGTTACTCGTACGTTGAAACAAACAAACAAAATTTATATTACCTAAAGGTATTTCCACAAACAAAAAGAATTTGCATCCATGGCTCCTAAGCGTCAGCATAGCTTTCTTTTCATTTTTTTGTTGTTTTGTTTTAGTTTTAAGCAACGATTTATAAAGACGTCAGCTGATACTTTTCAGCGTCTGGAATTATTAAATGACCATTCCTATCCCTTTTATATTGATACCTGATCTATGGCATCACCATCCGAAGACACGCTGCCGCGCCTTCAGGGGTGGCCCTTGGTGGCTGGGAATGTCCTCTGATTTGGGCTGGGGGATGCAGCTAGGTAATCTCGCTCAGTGTGAGTGTGATAATAGGTCCAGCGGCAACTCCAACAGTCAGCTATACGCGACAGATTGTACTGGTCTCCCTACCGATCATAGAGTGGATGGCTGTAGGTCTCTTTAATCGCACAGTAAGCGTAGAGTGCCGTTGTAAGCACTATGCGCCGGCGGACGATTAGTGGTGGCGCGTGCGCTAGAGGATAAATCTGCTAACGGCGTTTGCTGGTTCCGGATCATATAGCCAGACAGCCAACATGTGGCCGGGCTGTCGCTTTCCTGTTTAACCGCTGAATTCCACGAAGGAGCTGTTGCGGTCGCTCAGTGTTTGATTCTTATGTTATTATGGCTGGTACTCGCCTGCAATGGGGATCTATATTTTAGACCACCATTCCACTGACTATCTAACGTACTTTCGATCTAGCTTAATATCACTAGAACTTTTATTCCGCACTTTATTCTTGGTCCATATTATATTATATATTAATATGTGGAACCGTCCGTATTCTTTCGCGCGTGGAAGAGCACGTTTTTTTTCTTTTTATTAAGATAAGAAAAGGAACTTAATGTTGAGACGTCCTTTCGGCACTAGAACTCTCGACTTAATGATCGACTGAGCAGATCGAAAAGCAGAGCTTTTACGGTGCAATAGTACGATTGTGCTCTCCATTTTGTGCTATTCTTTGCTAGTAAACACGTGTTCGACCAAAGAAAAAATAGAGCAGGGTGTCTCACTACATAGGCTTAAAAATCCTTTTAATAAGCTTTCCCCTATTTTGAATTTATATTACGGCCACTACACATTCGAGATATCCATGATGCATCACACAAGATGTGTAATTCTGCTGCTGCGTTATATAATCCCCATGTTATATATTGAGGTGTAATATTGAGAAACTCCGTTAAAAACTTTTCCCATACTCTTCTAACGGCTGCTGGCACTATGTCATCCCAGCCAATCTTATCCTTCCATAGACGCTGCATCAGAATTTGCCCGGTTACAACAATCGGATAGCATCGAATAACCTCGCAACTGTTGACAGTATTGATCGCTTCGTAGGTAAGCCTGCTGATAGTTCAACATTTAAATGAAATCGAAATTCATTCTCCAAGAGGCTCCAGTGTACACCCAGCTTACGAATCGTGTCCTCGCCATCAAGGTGCAACAATCCCTTCGTTTTTCGAAATTCGATAGGTATCTTTTCTAACAATTTTTGGCAATTACTTGCCCACTTTCTCAACTCAAATGTGCCATTGAGTAACATACCAATGACTTGAGTCTGGATAGCTTCCGCCTCTGCGACACTATCCGCTCCAGAAAATATATCATCAACATACATCTGATGTTTCGTCTGCAGCTAACTGTTGCATGACTCGCAGAGCTAAATATGGTGCTGAATTAGTTCCGAACATAACTGTTAAGCATGCATATCCTCGACGTAATCGTTCTTATTGATTTTCTATTATATGCGCTGATACTGGGCATCGTCCCTTGTAATATTGATGCACCTGTACATTTTCTCTACATCAGCCATAAACACGAATCTTAGACCACGCCAATTGAGAATAACTCCAGGTAGCTGCAAGTGTAATTTTGGCCCAATTGCTAAAATGTCTTTCAATGACTTCCCATTGCTTGTCTTGCTGGAGCCGTCGAACACAACTCGGGACCATTGTAGTTGATGATGTTTCCTTTATAACTGGGTGATGCGGTAGATAACAATGTTGAACTCCTCCTTCAGATGATGATTGAATGATGTTATAAACCTTAGGCGTAACCCGTTCCATTTGGCCCAGCTCCAGATACTCATTAATGGTGTGACAGTATGCTTCTTTTAACTTGGGGTCTGCTTGCAGACGCCTGTCTAGATAATCTAACCGCTTCAGTGCGCTTCCATATGGCGAACCAATCACCATAGTTTAATCGAGATGGGACAAAAAGGGTAGACGTACAAGATATTTCCCGAAGATAAGCGACGATGAGTATTGACAAAGAAGTCCTCGCCCCACCTCTCCTCCGGTGAGAGACCTGGAGACTCATTGTCAAATTGCTCTAGTACCCAAAACTTGCGTAAAACATTGTCCAGCTCCTCATTTGTATCACGAGTGTGTACCTTCACCGTATGCGATGACACCAACGACGCACGTTCGTTGATCTTTCCAGACGGGAACCTGTTGGTCCTCGGTATGCTTCTTCTAACATCAGCTCATCATAAATATCGCTCCCGAGCAAAATGTCGGCTAAACGGAAATCCTTTAGATGTGGCCACTTCGTGGTAGATATTCTCCTGTCAGGCATTCTTTGACTCACCTTGGGTAGGATCAAAAAGGGATCCAAATTTTAGCTCAATTCGTTTCATTCATTTTAATATATACCCTTTTCCTTGTCAGCCGTAGTGGTTGGGCTGCACTCTCTGAAATAAACGATGCTTGGGAACCCTGAAAGAAAGCTCGAAACTTCAAGGGGTAGCCATCTATAGACTCAATAAGCACCATTGCTGTTGGTAATAAGACCTCCTGTCTTGTAAAATGTATGACTTAATCCTTTCCGTTGATTAAATTTGTAGATACTTGCTGTGCACTTGTATCCATTTTCCTTGGGGCGCTGTTTCTAGGCGCATCCATTTGACGTTCTATCCAGCTGGATTTCGCGAGCTGCCACATGCAGCTGCTTGATGATTCGGACTAACACACTTAAAACATAACCGATATTTCAAGACAATTGCCTTCCGATCCAACGCACACATTTCCTTGAATACATTACAAGTTCCAATGGGGTACTCCTCCTTGCCGCAGACGATGCATATATCCGCTTGTCGAGTAATAAATGAAGCTTTTGCGTCTCTTTGGCTTGCACGTAAGCCATATACGCTTTGCCTTTTATTCCTGCTATCGACGATGCCGTAATCATCTTTCGAATCGAGGTAAACACAAAGCTCTTTAAATGTCGGTAGATCTGGCGACGACGCTAATCAACGTTCTCAATCTACTCTTAATTGCTGAGGTTGCTTTCTCATCATATAATATACCAAAACTTCAAGTTGCTGTTTTATATCAACTCGAGCTTTCTCCAACGACTTCACTCATGAGCCACATGTCTGCACAAACCGCCTTAGACACTCGGCGTCTCCATGTTGAACTGCTCATTAATGATCAAAAACATCCATGTAATGTAAAAATAATACTCGTTTATTGTCATATAAACTCAGCAGCATTCTCCATGCCACTGGATAATTCGATTTTGTCAAAGAAAAGTGCTCTATATCTTTAGCAGCTTCCGAATCCTTTCCGAATCCTTTAAATAATGGAAGCGAAGTAAGTCAGTAAGTCTCTGACAGTGATGGTCAGGCGATAGGAACACACACCTCCTTGAATGCCGTCCAATCTATGAATTTACCGCTGAAAGTTGGCAGCCTAACCGTGGGCAGCTTCACTTCCTCCATAGCGGTTATACACTGTTCATTCATAGTCTCATGCAAACACGTCTCATTGAATGCGGTAGATACCGGATGTCTTTGCTCCTTGTGTTGGTGCAACTCATTACGTAATTCTGCTACTCCCACGATGTAGGTCTCCTCAAACACATCCCTGATTGCCGGATCAAATACCTTTTTATAATCGTTGTCCCGCACTCGTACAAGCTGCTGATGGTTGCGTTTAAATTTTGCGTTAATTTCTACCAGCGATTCGAGCCTGGCTTCATGCTGGGTTTCCGTATGTACCGATTCATCAGCCTTGTATTTTTCAGTGATTTCACCAACGAGCCCAACAGTGCAGTTTGCTCAAAAGTTAAATACATGAGGTTTTCGGCCATTCTGATCATCTAACCTAACACGTTAGTGTCAAATTGCACTCACCCTTTCAATTAAGTCGCAATGCTCAGCCATCTCAATGCAATGTCCAATCCCAAACTCCTCAGTGCTTAAATAGGTAGCTTGTTGCTTGATTGTTCATAACGTCTCCTACCATAGGAACCTTAAGGTCCTTTGCGATGTCTCGTGTGCGAATATACCATTCGACTCCAGAGATTTTTCGCAAGGTCTTAGACTGGATGATGAGAAGTTTGTCTAGGAAGTTCGCGGCAATTCCGTAAACCTGGAGCCCATATCGCCACGCAGGGGCAAGGATTACCTTATAGATAAGTACTTTGTTTCGGAGCGAGAGTTTGTTATTTGGGTTTAGCAGCCAGCTCAGACGCCTGATTTTGCTTTTTAAGTTATTGGTAACCTCGGTGACATGTTTTTTGAACGTAAGTCGGGTGTCGAGTGTGATCCCTAGGTATTTATGGTCACCTGCTCTAAGAGCTTTAAAAAAAAAGCTGGAAAAAAAGTCCAAGGCAGGAGTCCTTGCGCAGGGTGTGAGTGTCCCATGTTAAAGAGTTGCGGATTTAATTTGCCCTTTATCTTGGAGGGGAGTCTTGCGGGCCACACCCGGTCGAAGGCTTGTTGGATGATGAGGTATGCTGCCACCACATGCTCTTTCCTGTGAAAGCCGTCCAAAATAAAGTTTATGACCCGATGGAGTTGTTCAGGGGTACCGTGTTTGAGTCGAAACCCAATCTGGAACTTCGGGATTAAGCGCTTTCATTCCAGGGTACCCAGGATCCTTCTAAGGATGCACCTTTCCAAAATCTTGCCAAAGGCAGGCAGGAGGCTGATGAGGCGATAGGATTCCAGTTGATTAGGTGGCTTTCCGTGGTGGCTTTCTTGTGCAACATTATGATATATGCCTTCTTCCAAGCCACTGGAAAGTAACCTAGCCGAAGAGCTGCATTAAAAAATGGCAATGCGGTCTCAAACGGCTTGAAGCGCTCCTCTAGGTTGCAGGCGAAGACTTCGGCCTCTGTCCATTGGCGGTCTGGTCAGGTCAGGTCCAATCGGGATGTGGAACGGGGAACTTTGGCGCAGCTTGCCGCTTGTATCGACTGGTAAGTTTCCACAGCGCCAATTTGGAGCTCTCGTCTGCCGTTGCTTCCTCCAGCATGGTGTCTGTGGCTTTTCTTCTCAATAAAGTTAACTCCTTCCTGACCCTGTTGGCGATACGGCGATAGATCCTGTCGATTCTGGTGTCCTGGGTACGGACGTACTCCCTCGTCAGTCGCCTTTTCAGGGAAAGAATGCCTTCAACGATGCGTTTTTTACCGAAAATGTTATCCCCAGCTTTGCTAAAGTAGCCAAGCGAATGACACTAAAATTGAAAAATTCAAATTATAAATTATTCCCGATCGATTATATATTTATCCAAATTTTGTGAAATCATTCTCATATACTACTGACGCAAGCAACATATCTATATGCGCGGTGTTAACACTATTGAATTGTGTCTGCTATGCCAGAAGAACTCTGAACAAGCATGATATTAACTATTCGGCAGTAAGAAGGAACTTTTAGATATTGTCTGGGCCACCAAATACTTCAGGTCGTACCACATTGGCAGAAAATTCGAGATCCTTAGTGATCACACAAACCTTGGGTTTGGCTTAATAATATGAAAGAACCAGTAAAAATTATAATAAAAAAAATAATATTGTTCTCTAGGCAGGGTTCCAACTCGCAACTAACCGCACAACTTCTCCGCCGCCTCTCCTCTACAGCCACACCAATAATTGAGTAGAAATGAGAAAAAAATCAATTAAAATAGCAGCACAGAAAACAATACAATCGCAATTGCAACGCTGTTGATAGAATTCAAAGCAGACGCGCATGAATATGTGTGTACATGTACACAGAAATTCTTGGAATTTGCGCTAGCTGCTGCTAAAAATATTGTAGAATAGAATATAGAATATTTGTGTATTATCAAAGTCAATCTCATATATATTGTGGCTGAAATTGATGGGCAATAAAAGTTGGATAATAAACTTGATTTGTAGCTTGGTGGTGGTAGCGGCGAGGTGGCGATAGGTATAAAATAAAAGATACTTGATATAAGACACTATTCTTAAGGCTACATGTCAAGTTTGGTGACTCTAGCTACAGGATTTTGATATCGATTTTTATCGACTTTGTCGATTAGTTGGAAACGGGGAAAGTTATCGAATATCGGAAACAAGCCTGAACTACGCGGGGACTAGGAGGACCTACAGCTAAAATTTCAAGTCTCTAGCTCTTATAGGTTCTGAGATCCTTGCGTTCATACATACAGACGAACGGACAGACGGACGGACAGACAGACGGACATGGCTAGATCTACTCGGCTATTGATGCTGATCAAAAATACATATACTTAATGGGGTCGGAGATGTTTCCTTCTGCCTGTTACATACATTTGCACAAATACAATATACCCTGTTTGCCCATTTTTAATGGGTTCAGGATATAATTATTTATGTAGATTGATAAAAGAATATATATGCCCAAAGAAAGATGCAATATTCTTCCCCAATAAAGCACTCTGTTTATATAGAAATCGGCAGTCCGAATAACATAAACAAAGTTTTGAGATCCACCAATAATCTAAAAGACATAAAAAATATGTAGAATGACACCCATGATTGATAACAAAGAATTTCTTGCATAGGTATATACTCAAAAAACTTCTATAATAGATATGAATTGTAGAGACTTGCTCGAAACCAAAAGAGCCATAATAAAAATTTTTAACGAATTGGGAAAACCGTTGAAAATAAAAGCCGAGAAAGATACAGCTTTTATGTGCGCTGCACTACAATTATGGTTGAACTCAAAAGGTTAAATTATCAATATAACAGGCAAATTAGGAATTCCTGATGTTGACAAATTTCATAATTCCAATACCGAAAACAAAATAACTAAATACGAAACAATTTTTTTATACATACATTCAGAAAACCAGGCATAATACAACTGGCAGGACGCCAGCTGACTCATTTATATACGCAGGAACCCCAGCAAGAAAGTTAAGTTATAAAAATTTTAAGCATTTAAACTTCTACATGGCTAAGAAAAAACAAGTTCAATTGAAATATTTATCATATCCCAAATTCTAAGAGAATATGTTAAAAACTAAGCTTTCGAAATAATACCATATCCTGATAACGAGTATATTAACAGAAGTAAAATACGATAAATATTTCATTCAAAACAATAAAGTTTATACAGCATCTTCCAAAGAATTAGTTGTGAACAAATGCATAGGGGGAATATTAAATAAATAAACAACGTAATATAGATATAAAAAACCCACAAGAATTTTGAAATAAACTTTGTAGAAGCTATAATAGCATAATACCAACTTGGAGTTTGCTCAAATCATTACAAAACCAAAATTGGATAGAAAGAAAATAATTAATAGAAGGACAATCTATATCAATATCCAAATGTATCCAAATTAGAGCCGTAGTACTATATCCAAGTTAATTGTTTTTGCTTTGTGTTTATTCTTATTCTTAAGTATACAATATTCTGTCACTTACGAGCTATCGAACGATGTAGACGCACAGATCTGTAATATGCTACAGTTTTCTTATTAGTTTCACGTTAAAAGCATTATAAAGACAAGGCTCTAAAACGAAACAGTGCTATAAATTTTAATTACTGTGTGATTATAAGAAAACAAGTAAGAGGTTCTAGTCGGGAGCTCCCGACTAGGGGATACCCTGAACCCTCTTATTCTACACACTCGTTTGCTTTAGTAATAATAAAGATAAACAAAAAAAAATGAGTTCCCTTGGCAGAATTCGAACTCGCAACTGACCGCATTATTTGCTGTGTATTCTCTAAATGACAATTGCATTCAATTGTGGGCAATACAAGTTTGTTTAATAACATGATTTATAGCTTTGCGGTGGTAGCGGAGAGGTTGCGATAACTATAAAATGAATGATACTTGATATATACATGTCGAAGCGGCCGTAGGGTCAGAATTCTTTACACTTTGAGCAGCGAGTCCCGGCATCTATGTTGGTGGCAATTGCTTCTCTTTTCTAAATTTCACTGTGCACAATCACGTCCGTTCGCTCAGACCATTTACTTCTGCCTGTCCACATAATCCTTTGCCTCGCAACGCCACGAATAGTAACGAAAACCAGCGGTAACCGCTTTTGCTTCTTGCAACGCATCGAAAACCAGCCGTAACCGGTTTTGCTTCTTGCAACGCAACGAAAACCAGCCGTAACCGCTTTTCCTTCTTGCAACGCTTTCTTCGTATCCTTACACGAATCAGCTTACAAAGAACTGCACGCACACCAACAACTCTATGCACGGGTCTCACTCAGTGAGAGAATTAACAGCTAGTCCTCTCACCGACTCTCAGAAATACAAGACGACAATGACAGTTACTCTGTTTTCTCTATTCTTCTTTCTTTTAATTTCGACTCATACAATATTCATGTTGCTGTACTTAAATTCGAATAACAATAACAATAATAATAGCAATAGCAATGCTCCGACATACATATATACTATTCTTGAAGCTACATGTCAAGTTTGGTGACTCTAGCTAATATTATTTGCCGAACTGAATATTGGCCACTGGGCAATTAAAAAGTGTTCTTCACAATTAGTTTTTTCCCTTGAAGTGGTAGGTGTACTTTCCACGCAGGCTTCTATCTCCCAAAATCTTCGCACCAATTCATCAGCACGTTCTTCAGAACTTGACTCAAGCTTGCCCGCAGTATGCTTCGCAATCAAAGTGAAACCACCCAAGCGCGGTCCGCCTTCAGAAACTACCCAACCAAGCCTTGTTATTTACCAAAATCGCGTAAAAAACAGGATTTTTATATCGATTTTTATCGTTTACTTGGTAAAGGGGAAAGTTATCAAATATCGGAAACAAACTCGATCTGCGCATGAAGTAGGAGGACCTACAACTAATTTCAAGTCTCTAGCTCTTATAGGTTCTGAGGTCCTTGCGTTCACACCTACGGGCAGACGGACATACAGACGGACATGGCTAGATCGACTTGACTGTTGATGCTGATCAGGAATATATATATACTTTATGAGGTCGGAGATGCTTCCTTCTGCCTGTTACATACATTTACAATAAAATCTTAATGAGAAAAAAACGAAAACGAATAATACAATCGCAATTGCAATGCTGTTGCTAGAATTCAAAGCACATTGAGTATGCCAGAAGGTGCAAGTGTGCAACACTGCGTGAATGAGGTTTCCAACAAAGTTGAATACAACTCACAATTTTGTTGTTAACGGGACTAGCCGAAACTTTGTTGTAGCGATCGAAAAGCGTGAACAGTTGCCTTCCTTTTCTGATTTGAAAATCAAGATTATTGAAGAAGGACAAAGACTCAAGCAGTGTATGAACTAACAGGCAGGCAGCAGTGAGTTATGGAAATACCATTTTCGTTTTGGCTACTTAAATCTGGCCAGTTTAAGGAAAAGGACAAGTGATGAGATGGTGCACGGTTTGAAATCAATCAATAAAAATGTGGAAATAAAGGATGACCTGGATGAAACCTGCGCAAAAAGTAAAATTACTGAGTTTGATTCACACTAATATTTGTGGACCAATAAGCAGGCCGTCTGCCGGGGACGCACGGTACATTGCCAAAGAAAGTCGCCAGAATCGAAGAAAGTTATCGAAAGCAGAGAAGTTTTTTTTATAGAAAGTAATTTAGCTGGATCTGCAAACGACAAAAAAAAAGTGCTGGCAGGCCGCGATTGAAATCGGAGGACAACATCCTGAAAAGGAAGATACTGAGTAATATGAGAGTGCAGTAAGCGATGATGCAGAGACGCCTATAAACTGTGAAATTCGTGGTCCAGGACATCTACGAAAGATAAAATCTGGAATACTAGATAGACCCCGTAAGCAGTATAATTGAGGAGATAACAGAGGAGATCGCCATTCCTGAGTATGTTACGACACCAATGAGTCAGAAATGAGCCAAGAATGCTTAGATTCTGAAGGAGATAAAGGCTCTTGAAGTTCATAATACGTGGGATTTTGTGAACTTGCACCGAACAAGAAAGCTATAGGCTGAAAATGGGTTTTTGGCATAAAAGTTAAAAAGAACGAATTATAGACCGTTTTAGGTCAGCTATGAGGTACTCGTCTGTACGACAGATTTTGGCATTGGGATTCGAACATATGTTGCTTGTGCATCAAATGGACGTATCTACTGCCTACCTGAACAGTGAACTCTCAAAGGAAGTTTATATGAAACAACCGGACGGATTTGTAAGCGATGAATTCCCATATATAGTCTTGAGGCTGAAAAAGTCTCTCTATGGGCTAAAGCAAGCGGTAGAGAGTGGAACAGTAGATTGGACTTGAGAAAACTAGGTCTTACTCGATGTGCCAGCGAGCTCTGTGTATATGTACGCAATAACCAAAATAAAATTTATATAATCGCAGTTTATGTTTATAATCTTTTACTTGGCAGCTTATATAAAGAAGAACTGTTCACAATCAAAGCGTCCATTGCCACTGAATTTGTTGTTGTTGATGGCATAGAAATTAAGCGGGACGGGGAGATTGGAACCATAACTACCGGCCGTAAGCAGTATGTGTAGCAAATGCTACAAACCTGCGAGGTGGTTAATGAAATAAGCTACCTATCAGAGACAGGCTCTTTGATATATTTGGCCATATCAACCAGGCCGGACATACTACATTCGGTAACGAAAATGGCACAACTAAATGCCTGTCACAACAAGGAGCATAAAACTTCACTATCAGTACACAGTTCAGCAGATCGATGGATACGTCGACCCAGCCTAGGTGAACGATACTGCAGACCATAAAACGTACAGTGGATATGTCTTTATTGATGCAGGCAGCGTGATTTCGTGGGAATCGAAAAAATAAATTCAAGACAAGTTTGAAGGACCCGGCGAGATTTAAAATTGCAGTGCATATAAACAAATTAAATCTATTGCCAAATTCAAATTGCCATTATTCTAGTTATTATTCAACCTAATTATGGTAAATTGTTATTTTTAAGGAAATTGCAAAACGCCTGTGTGTGCTGACAATTTACAGCTCCCAAATTTCGCATATACTAAGAAGCCGCTAGTTAACTTAGCTCAGCCTCAGCTTATCTACGCTTGTACATAAGCAGCTGCAAAATTCCTCTCGATTTGTGTGCTTACCGTTCATCAACTAGTCAGTTTGGTGTTGTGATTTAGCGCTTGTGACATATAAATGATGCAAGGCGAGAACACAAGTAACGTTCAGGCAAACAGGGTGCTTTTTCATAAGCGCAAGGCAGCTGCGTTATTCGAGCGAGCCAAGGGTATTGAAATGGAGTTATCTGAGGAGAAAATAAAACCTCTTGTGCCGTCGAATTAGAAGTACGCCTATTGCTAACTGAACAAACTAAGTCTGCCTTTAATGTCGCGCATAGCTCGTTAGAGGAGTTTAACTTCGGGCATATTACGCGATGATTTCAATGAGGTGATAGCCATGGTTGAAGCTTGCGTTCGCGTAAATATTCAGCGATGTCAATCTCCGTCCCATTCAACCTTAGTTCGTCCAGAGAATTCGTTAAGCCGTGATCTTGGCCAACAGAGCGCGCTTGCCCGATCTCAAACTACCAACGTTTTCTGGTGGCTATACCGAATATTCGGATTTCATCGCGATGTTTGAGTAAGTCTTTAACAAGCATACCGAGCTGTCAAATATTGAAAAATTAGCATCTCTGCTCATGTTTGTCTGGCCCTGCGTTGGATACGGTTCGATCACACACATCAATGAGATTCTTCGGATCAAAAGGGTAGATTCAGAGTCGTTCTCGGACAAGGTCAATTCGCATATGCGTGCGTTGCAGACATTGTGCAGTGTGCAGCAAATTTCAGGATGCATAATAGTACAAAAACTGGACACCCAGACTCAGACGAATTGGAGGAGGCCGCAGGAATTTACAATGTCCTGACAGCCGATGAGTTCTTCGCATTTCTGAGAAGCCGTTGTCAAAAACTGGAGAGCGTGCAACATGCAACGTCATCCCATATGACCAACACTTAGGTGGTCGAATCCAACCATAATACTAACCCAAGAAAAAGAGTGCTTGTAGCCGAGACCAAAATTGCTGCATTTTTTTGTGATTTAACTGGTCACTGGATCTACACATGTAGTAAATTCGGAAATTTATCTCCATCCCTTCGGCATAAGTTAAGAAACTGGCCCTTTGTTATAACTGCCTAAGAAAGGGACATCAAACTCGGTCTTACAGTAGTAGTCGTTGTTGTACTTGTGGAGGAAAGCATCATGCCCTGCTGCATTTTAATACATCATCAGAAGCTAATGCGTCGACACCATCACGTCGACTCACTCTCACTCCACTACCCCTCAGTCTGGTGTTGTGCCATTGGCCACTGCCGTGTTAATAGTATTTACTATAATTTAATAGGTCTAGTTCCTTGGTTCCCTGTAGGGTCTTATTGGACTCAGGCTCTCAATTGCACATGGTCACATCCCGTTTCGCTGTTCAGTTGAACGTTCGTCTGGAAGATTTATTTCGGCGTTATTGGGAAGTTATGAGCTTGGAAGAGCCTGTGGTAAAGGCCAGCAAGGAAGAGTTGGAATGTTAGCAGCACTTTGCCAGAAACTTCTCCCGCTTACCATTCGGCGAATACTCAATGCTTTGAAATCTTTGAAGCGGAGTGCAGAGCTGCTAGGAGAGTTTGATTGCCACGCTTATCGTTGATTTTTAAGTCTTGACCGAAAATTAGGTCGGCATTCATCAAAGAATTTCTGGATCTGAATTACATGCCGCGAGTAAGTCCAGAGTTAAGTGGCTGTTGCAAATACTTCCTCCCACATCATTGCGACTTGAAGGAAGACAGTACCACAACCAAGTTGCGCGATGTGTTTGATGGCTCAGCGGCATATGGAACTAAATCAGCATCATTTCAGTCCGTGCGCGCAATGCATCAGTTGGCCATTGATGAGCGTTATGCATTTCCAATTGGATCGGATGCCATCAAGCAGGAGTTTTACGTTGACGATTTCATATCTGGAGCCAACTCAGTCGCTGAATCCATAAAGAAAATTCGTCAGACGATCGGGATATTGTGTCGTGGAAACTTCAAGTTTCAAAAGTGGTGTTCCAGTCACCAAGAAGTCTTCGATGGAATAGCTTATGAGGATTGGGAACAGTACTTAAAGTTCGATGATGGAAGCGATGTACTCTTGATCAAGCGATCGACCAGCTGCTATTTTCATTTTCTGTTCTAGTTCTAGTTCTACTGTTAAACCCTGCAGGCACTCAGTTGTCTATTGTTGCCCGGTTTTATGATCCGCTTGGACTTTTAGAAACAGTCATAACTAAAGCAAAAATATTTCTTCAACAGCTTTGTAAGGATAAATTTACTTGGGATGAAAGCTTGCCGATTGCACGTGATACGAGGGAGCTATGCAGCAGTTTTTGCAACATTGCAGTTTTATTGCTGGTGCGATTCGTCCGTAGTCCTATACTGGATAAGAGATGAGCCCTTCAAATTTAATGTTTTTCGTGGCAAATCGTGTGGCTGCCATACAAGAACTCACCGCCAGCATGGAGATCGCCACTCCGACGGACAGAAATCCAGCAGACATTTTTTCTAGAGGGACAGTTCCCGATGTCCTAGCCCAATCGGAGCTCTGGTTTCATGGCCCATCGTATCTACTAGATGGTCGCCTAAATTGGCCGGCGTCCTGTCTGCCTGAAACTCCAACCATTGAATTAAAGAAAGAGTATTGATCCTTAATTCTCCACATGCGGATTTAACTCTTGGATGCAAGCCCTCAAACTCATTTGGCTACATGCAGCGCACATTCGGCTATGTGTACAACTTCATGAAACGTATAAGGCATCATGTACTCACTGTTGTACCCGGTACTCGGATTTTTCTTCGTGTTGTGAAGAGATTTAACTTGTGGGATGACATTAAGGAGATTCATTGTCATGCAAATGTGAAAAAGTCCATCTCCATCGCTGATCTGAAGACCACAGCTTGAATTATCCGAAGATCCGTAAGCAAGATGTGTCTGCTGCTCCTTAAGGATTCTGTTAAAAATCAGGCTTCCAACGGAGGGAGTATTTTGGATTTTGCAGCAGCCGCATCAAATCAGCATAATCAAATATTCGTGAATACATAAGAAAAGGTTGTAATCTTAGTTTAGTGAAACAGCTGTTCGTGGTAAACACGGTTGGCAAGCCTCTCTTGCACTTGTCACAGCTGCTATAAAAATGCATATCTTTTTCTATTATACACTTGTTTGTTGTTGATCGAGGCGAAGCGAAGAACTATTTCTGAGCCACAGCAAAATAAACAAACAAACAAACAATTTATATAAATTCGATAAATGAAACTGAATTATAACGTGTTTTTGTGAAAAGCCAAAATTGACTTTATTTCTTGGCTAAAGTTTCAAAACAGTTGCTAAAAAACATTAGCAACTCAACATTAGCAAACTCAACATTTCTATTAGCGCTCCGCTGCACACTTACGTTTTTCTTCACTTCTTTTTTGTCTCCGTTAAAGCACGTATGCTCACTTCGATTGTCGGCTCGCTCGCTGTCGATCCATGCGCTTCACTTCAACTTCACCGCGAGCTTTCAGAACTTCGCCTTGGAGCTCTCGCTCTTCGCCGCCGAAGTGAAGTTGCCCTCTGAGGGACGGTGTTAAGCAATCGATCAGAGACGATCAAACTTAAATTCTAACTTAACGACTACGTGGCACCTCGCCTTATTTAATCTTAGTATTAATACAAGAATGCTTAGGCTAGGCTAAGACTTACAATACTAGTATAGTCTCCTTGCATAACCTTAATATTATTACTGATACAATTACGCTGACAGACTAAAAATACCCAACGAAATATAACTCTTACGGCTTTTTACCGTTACTGTGGATTGTGGAATGGCTGCTTTGCCGAAAGGGCCTTCCCCTGCATCTGTCTCCCCACGTTTCTATTATCTGTGGATGGCGAAACGGTGACGGATAAGGGGATCTTCCCCTTCATCGTGCGTCACTGACTCGTAGGTTAACGTGTGCTTCGATGCCGGCTGGTCATGGTGACGCTGACAAGCCTCCGCAGCGGATACGACGTCGGTGCTGCCTTTGAAGGTGCAACCTCCTGCAGGGCAGACTCCGATTCCGGGGCTGACGGGGAGATCCCGCTTCGACTGAACCTACCGCTCCTGTTTTCTCTATAGGGGAGGTGTGCTAGCATGGCTTTGACTGGAGCGGCGGACGTTCCTCCTCATCCACTGGATCGTCCATCTCACTAGCTGTCGTTGAGGTCGTCATCCCGGGTGACATTGGCGGGGGCAATCCGATAGATGACGTAAGTTCTACCGCGTAGGGCAACGAGTTCCGCCGGAACGGAGCCTCACGAACATGGTTATCACCTCGACGGCCATCAGCATAACCATGCCGCCTAAGCAATCCAACGGGTTGGTCCGTGGGGTATACAGGGTGTAGCGCAACCGGTAAGGCTGCTTCTCCGCCTGTCGTCGTTCATAATAATCGCGCCCATGGCGGGGGTAGCGCTGGCGGTTTCCGGCGCCTGGTCAGGGGAAAAGCTCCGTATTTCCTCTGCTGGCGTCTTCGTCAGACAAAGTGGCGATGACTTCGGGGTCTATCTGTGACTTTGACTTATTTGTTAAATTATAAGTTACTTAACTGAAAAGACCCAATTAACATTCTATAAAATCTAGTCACTCTATGCTACTAGGATTAGTTTATTCTATGATTGGCGATGGGTGTCGCTCTTACTCTTCGTCTACTCGTGGGTATCCATCGGTCCTTGTTTCTCCTCGTAATCACTGGTCGTCTCCAGAAAGAATGGCTTTAACTGTGCGATGTTTGCCCCCCTTTTCTTGCGTTCGCCAGGCTTCATGAGACGCACTATGTTGGAGGGTATAAATTTGGCAACTAGATAGAGACCTTCGCATTTGGGAACCAACTTCGCGGCGAAGCCTTCAGCATTCGACAGATGCTGCTGCCGTAACAAGACCATTGAATCCAACGAAGGTCGCCACTCTCGTCTCCGCAGGTTGTAGTGCCTGCCGTGGTCCTTTGAAGCGTGCTGTAGATTGCTGTGGCCGATATAAAAGATTCCCCTCAACCTATCCACCCCTGTTCTGGGGTCGAACGCACTAGTTGCGGACCCCTGATCGTACTGAGCGGCGGGCAACAGCGGCTCCCTACCCTGTTTGAATAAATCGGGGATGAAACCCGTCGATTCTTCCACACTTGTATTGACTGCTAGCGATATCTCAGGCAAGATTTCGTCCAACGAACTCAGAACTTTGCTATCATGGTCTTTACGGTCCTGTTGCCGTCTTCGTCAAGCGAATTTATTGATGGTCTGCCTAAATATGTCCTAACGGCAGGTTAAGCTCTCGATCTAATTTTCGTGTTGGATTCGTTCGACAGTGTTGTGCACAGGATTAATCCGCTTCCTAAATACCCCTTTCATCCAACTTTGGATATGGTTATTGATCTACCAGCCCGAGTCTCTATCAAGGAATCGGAATTAGCTGAACGTGTTCGTTGTTTTGAATGATCTTATTCCGCCGACTGGTCCCAACTGTAGAATTGTGCAGACATTGATGTTGCCATTAAACTATTTTATGGTACCTTCTACTCGTTTTTTTATGTCTGGGTTCCTCTTGATCACCCAGCGAGGCCTGATAAGCCTCCCTGTTTCTCAAGTGAATTTATGAGATAAAAAAGTGTGAAGTTGAGGTGTTATAAAAAGTTTAAGAAATCGGGAAATCACTCTGATATCTCCCGTTATGAAGTTGCCCGATCAAATTTTACTACTCAAAATTGCATCTGCTGTAGGGATTACCTTCGCCGTTGTCGCCTCCAATTTTGTAACAATCCTAAGCAATTTTTAAACTTTGTTAATTCTAACCGAAAGACAGCCTTCTTCGGTTAAGTTTGCAGATGAGAGCGCAAAAACTGATCCAAGCATAGGCGATCTGTTCGCATACTTTTTACAAACTACCTACTTCTCAGCCTTATCCTTATCAGTTACAGAGGTCAAACTGCATCTTAAATCCCATTATGACGGAAAGTTCCCTTCTCAGCGACCTTAACACTGTCAAGCCGGTTTACTCACCGTGCCCTGATGGTGTTCCTGCTTGTGTGCTCGTGTGTTAAAACTTGTTGAATTGTCCGTAAACAATTCATCTTTTCCGACCATTTGGAAGGAATCGTACATTATCCGTCTCCATAAGAAAGGGAGTAAGTCAAACGTCGAAAACTATATAGGTATTTCCAAATTATCCGGTAGTTCTATCATTTCACCTTCCCAGCATGGGTTCGTGAAGCGCAGATCTACTACCACTAACCTTCTTGAGTTCACTTCGCTTGTAATTGATGGGTTTTAAGAAAAGGATGCAGACTGACGACATCATAAATTATGCCTTCTCGGGTTCTTAGTCAATCTCCTGAACTGGATTTCAGGAGTATTTGCGTAACAGAACCCAAAAATTAACCGTTCAGGGTTCTCTGTGATGACTATAACAAGCATTACAGAGTATTCTGCTCGGAGTCTTCTCTTCTAAGTATAAAATCTTCTATTCTAAACTATTTAGCTAGTAGATAGTCTCATTTTTATTTGTAATTGTATTGCATATGCTCGTATTTTGTATTCGTTTTTTACTTTTTTACTTTGCAACTCGTGTCGTACGTTACACGGGTGCGCCCCTCGGTCGGTTGGGTGGGAGGTGGGATGCATGAAGCTCCATCTCCGGCCCTATTACCGTGTTCAATGCTCGCTGGATGGTTTCACACGGTAAGATATATTCCAAATCACCCGCCATTGGAAGAAAACTTTTCCCGGGACCGTAAATTTCGTCCGCAACCGCTACATAATTATCCTTACCTTTAAGGTTTGAAGTGATTCATTGCCCAATGAATTGCTGATAGCTCTTGTGCTGTGGTTGACTTATTACTTTCACCTTTGGTGAAACTGCGAGATGCATATGCTACATGTAATTGAAGACCATTATAGTTTTGAGTTGAAACTGCTCCATATGCCCATGCTAGCATCTGTGATTATGCAAAATGCCGTTGATGCGCTATCGAGCTTTTTCAATAGCTTTCACAAAAATAAATAATTAACTTTATTTGACTTCTTGTGTTTAAATTTGTTTGTATATTTGTTATAAGTTACAACAAGCAGGCAGACCCGAATTGGTTCGTGCCGATTTTAGCGAAGCGATAATTGCGACAAAATTAATAAGTTTTGATAATGCAAGTGGCCGATGCGTACCAAATGCACGAAGCGAACGAACTTAACTAGCTCGAGGCCTTCGCATAGGTTCATTCATAGGATCATTACAGCGAAGAGCGCAAGCTTAATGTAAATGTAATCCTAAGAGCGATATTTAAGCAGTTGCTTTGCAGAGCAAGTATTATAAGATGGGATATAAGATGCTACTCTTATCAATTGCGAAGTCGCTCCAGCTGGCTGCGTAGCCAGACATTCTCCCCCCGTTGAAAGGCATGGGCTTGTTTGCAGCTCTCCTTGTAATTTCCCACAATTAGCTCCGTTCCTCGCCAGTGGCCACCTTAGAGGCGGCAGATTTTCATCCTTTACAAGGACTAGGTGTTTGACACATAGGCCTGGTTTCGGGGTACGCCATTTGGAAAGCTGCTGAAGCAGCGTTAAATATTCATCACGCCAGCGGGACCAAAACAGTTGTTGGAGGTGAGTTACGCGTTGCCAGCCATCCAGACGATTGAGTTGAAGGTGCATCACATCAGGCTCAACGAACGATCAGCTGGGACGATCAGACGCTTGAGTTCCAGAAGCTCGTTCTTGGCGCCGACAAAGTTGGTAGCGTTATCCGACCATATCTGAGATGGCCTGCCTCGAGTCGATATAAACCTCTTGAGCCCATTCAAGAATGAAGCCGTCGACAGATCCTTGACCAGCTCCAGGTGAACTGCTTTAGACGCTAAGCAAACTAGGACAGCCATGTAGCATTTGACTAAAGCTTTATTACATACGTCTGGTTTATAGAAAAATGGTCCACAATAGTCAACGCCAGAGACTTCAAATGCTCGACAAGCAGTCAAACGTTCCTTGGGAAGATCAGCCATTATATGCTCTACTAATCGTGGCTTGGCACAAAAGCATGTCTCCTTCCACCAATCGGCTAATGCTGCAACCGACTATGAGCCAGAAGTACCCGTGGACCAGCGTGTAAATCCTGATTGTGAAACCATGTAAAGAGTGAACCTGTGGCGAGCTTCGAAATCCAGCGAAGAGTTTTTCAGGCGCCCATCAACTCTAAGAATGCCAAACTCATCTAAAAAAGAGTTAAGTGATGAGATACAACTGGATGGCTTAACAGCTCTTCTCGATCGCAGTGATTTAATCTTTTTCCACAGGTGTGCTCTCTGGACGAGCCGCAGTAAGAGTTGGGATCCATGTTGTATATCACACACTGTTAGTCCAGGATGCCTGCTTCTTTGTATGAATTTATAGATATATGCGTAAGTAAGCGTATTTACAAGTGGCGGATATATCAAGGAAGGAAGATGACGCAATAAGGACCTTTTTTCTTAGCTCGAGTTCTAGCCTTTCTGGCAAGCAAGAATCTGGCTAGCCCAATTTGTTCCACATAGAAATTCTGAGCCGTTGAAAACGACTCGCAACTTTGTCTTTGTCTTCTTTAAAGACACAGTGATGAGGGAGAAAAAATTATGACAAAGTCCTACGGACTCTAGAGCGACAGGCGACATATGACCCAGATCCAAGTATTCCTTTAGAAAATTTGAATTTTCCAGGTTCCAGGGTCAGGAACCGACGAGAGGCGTGTTGGTATGACGTCCCAAGACATTCCAAACTTCGCTTGAAGGGTAAATGAACCGAACATTGGCCACTAGGCAATCTGGTATGAGTCCTTAAGAAATGCTCTTTACAATCACTTTCTTCCTTTGATGTGGTAGGTGTAATTTTCAAGCAGGCTTCTATCTCCCAAAATCGACGCACCAATTCATCAGAACTTGACTTGAGGGTTGCCCTGGGAGAATCTTTGTCTGGCCGACGCTGAGAAGCTCGTAAAACAAACTAGCTCCAAGCATCAAATCGACGCGTTGTGGTTTAAAGAAACACGGATCTGCAAGTTTTATGTTAGCGGGAATGTTCCAATTCGTAGTGTTGATTGGAAAATTCGGTTGACTATCAGTTATGGTAGGCGCTACCAGGGCTGTGAGGCTTGTTGAGTACTCAGATACTCGAGACTGTGTGTCGAAAACGAGAATCTCCTAGACCAGAGAAAATGGCTGAGGACTTGTGCTTCTTTAACTGAATCTGTTGAGCAAGGCGAGACGTTATAAGGTGAAGCTGAGAGCCGGAATCCAAAAGGGCCCGACAAGGTATCAAAGTGCCCGAGCGATTTTCAACGAACACCATAGTAACAGCCAAGAGGACAACATCACTATTGAAATACTGGGCAACAAGAGAGGTGGAGGTAGATGGCGACGACTTAGCGAAAGAGGCATGGGCTATCTGCGATGAATTTGCAGGCTCAGTCAGCTGACCAGACGGAAATACCGAATTATTTAAATGCAGAAGAGAATGATGTTTCGCCCCGCAGGTCCGACAGCATCCAGAGCTGCATGATCGCAATTGATGACCTTTCTTTAGGCAATTCAAGCACAATGCAACTCGTTTTGCCTCCCTAAGCCGTAATGCTGGGGTCAAATTTCCAAATCGAGAACAATTATATATATTATGACCAGGGCTGTCACAAAAGACGCAGACAGGGGCGTCGTGGTTAGTGGCGATAAATGACGATCTACTTGGGTTAATTGCCCTAGTTTTTCCCACTTGAGCACATAGCTTGGCATAGCAAAATTTACGGTTTCCATTGTTCTTCATCTCTGCTCCAGAAACGTAGCTATGTGCTCCCACGATGGTATTAAGTTGACAAACGTCGAATCCTCTTGGCTTGTGATGTTGGGTCCAGCTTTTGTAGGATAATCTGCACAATGATGTGCATCCAGGGACCTGTTCGGTGTAGCCCATGCTTTTTAATGCGCGAATGTGTGTGTTGAATTGGTCGGACACCTCCCTTAGCGTCATGGCCGATCCACCTGCCACCCTCTTGAGCCTCAATATCTTAAGTATATGTGCCTGAAAAACCAAACGTGTATTATTACACCTTTTCTCCAATAAATTATTGTTATTTCCAATGATCGAATTGCGTCTAGCGCTGAGTCCTTCATGCACCATCGAAGATGCTGCAGCTTTTCGATATCTGCTAAACCACCACCACTGAACGTAGGTAACTTAAATGAAGGTAATGCAGGCGGTGCCTTAGCTTTAAGTGTCTGCGCGGGCAGCACAGATTGGTCCCGAAATGTTGTGCAGGGCAATATTGACACACGTTTCTTTCTCAATTGGCTACCAATTATATCCAAGTCTAGCTCTTCGAGACTAGTGTGAGTAATATCAAATGAGGCCTGAAGCCGCTCGATTTGCTTCAGCCTAACACTAAGACCGCTCTCATCAATTGCACTAAGTGTCGAATTAGTTAGAGCATTTTGCAGTGTTTGCAAACTGTCATAAATTGAAATGACTTTGCGCTTCAGAAAAGTCACCCTGTCTGCAGTTGCCTTTAGAAGCGTTGATAGAAAGTGTGTGCGAAACTAGCGGAGTACAAAACAACGGTAATCGCTAGTATATGTAACCCGCTCAAAAACAATAGCTGTAAGAACCTCGGCGAATGCAAGTTATGTCAAGTAATGTAACGAAGCAACGGCAATAGCTTGTACATAAGTTACGCACGAAGGAACAATAAACTTTGAGCGACCGAGAGAGTAAGCAAAGCGACGAAGACTGCTTATATGTATATAAGCCGCACAAAACAAAATGTCAGGTTCTTTTAAGTTTTTTGGTGAGATAGCCGACGATTGGATTCTAGCCGAATAGCAACGAGATTCTGCGAAACCATGAATTGGGTGAAGCAATCTCAGTGACACATGAATTAAGAGCAGGAGTGTTACATCAAAACATTCAAAGAAATGGCAGCACAAAATGTTTGCCTGTAATACCTAGAGCCTTTAGATGGTCAGTCATTACTAATGTCCATGATTTAGGGTGGAAGAAAACTCTAGACAAACTGTATGCCAACTACTGGTTCCAGAAGATGTCTAAATATGTAACAAAGTTTGTAGAAAATTGCATTACCTGTAGAGTTTTAAAAACACCATATGGCAATCCACAAATAGAAATGCACCCGATTCCTAAAGATGACATACCCTGCACACTGTGCATATTGATATAACCGGAAAGTTAAGTGTCAAAAACGACTTGAAAGAGTATTTGTTCACCTTCAACATACGCTGAACTTTGATAATGAAAACTGCATTAAGGCAGTCAGAGAAACTGTTGCACTATTCGAAGTGTCGGCACGCATCAGGGTAGATGTTTTGCTAGCACAAGATTTAGAGAATTTTGGCTATGTAGAGGGTCTCATGAGCTCCATGATCAGCGATCTTTGCAAGACGCTTTAAAGGACATACAGCTGGCAATAAATTGCACGACAAATCGTGTAACGAAACATAGTCCGTTAATAGGTAAAGAGGCCGTTAGGAATGATACCAATAGCAGATGTAAGAAAAATTGATAAAGTTTTAATACGAACACAAGGAAAAGATAATATTGTAAATAACGCTAAATATGATAAGGCTAGGTTTGACAAAAATAAAGCAAAGATTGTAAAACATAAGCTTGGTGATCATGTCCTATTCAAGAGGAAAGAACGAAATCAACTATGTTAGATCAAAGGTTTAAGGGACCTTTTGAGATATTTAAGTCACAAAGACGAGTAAGCGCACGTTTAAGTATGAGCGCATGAGCATTTGCGAGCTTTTCCAAGCAACATTGTATCGGAGGAGTTGATAGATTTGAGAGACGATGAGTGTTGCAATGTTGAGGACATTTTTTAAGACACTGGCTTAGACTGCACCAGACTGAACCACAATTGTCACGCCGTGCACAAGTGCTCGATCATGGCGTGCTGAAACGGGTAATATTGTGGCGGGGGTCAGAGGTTGAAAGACCTGTATGGATCCGCTCCTTGTTATCGTTGCTGGGCAGCAAGAGCCTATAGACGTGTGATGACAAAACAACAAAAAAAAAGAAAAGAATAAAACCTACAATGACCGATGATACTGCAATTTTTAAAGTGATTCTTAAAGTAAAGTAATGACTATTAAATTTTACCCAACAATTTCGACTATGGCATGATCTAAGCGAAATGTACACACGAGGACGTGTGAAATGTCAGGAAGGCCGTGTCGAGTATCCAACAAATTATTGTGAGTATTATTTTTGAATGCTAACGCTTAAGTGTTAGTATATTACGACAGTGTCACATACTACATACTACTCCTCTCTTTTTAGAGAAATGACGTTATATTCTATGGAGTTAATTAAAAGTGTAGTGTACATATTGTTTGTATGTATTATTATCAATTTAATTAGTATATTTTTTGTGTTTGTTTTTTTTTATGTGTTTTTTCTATATTTTTCGTGTATCCAACATATTACTGTGAGTATTATTTTTGAATGTTAACGTCTAGTGTTAGTACTGCTATTCAATATTACTGTCCTACTTGCATTGGGGTTGCTACAGAAAGCATGATGTGAGACAAGGAAGATAGTCTCTGCTAAGCATGGCCCGAATGTGTTGCATAACGTTCAGTTTGGTATAGTGTTGAGTGTTCACTTACAGTACTAAAAGTCAGAGAAGAATGTAGAATGAAAAGAGCATAAGTAGTATGCTAGAGGACGATGAAAATCATTCGATTCGAAAAGTGAAAGTCATAGCGAACGGACGTGTTCCTAAGAATATAATCTTTTTGTGGCTACAACGATACTCGGGACATGCTGTGCTGCCAGTATGCCTAATTGTAAAGGAAGTGATTTTTCTGACCCGACATGTATATATATTTTTTCTCATATAAAATATTGTTTTTACATTATTTCGAGGTCGTTTGCCCTACTAGAATATTTCTTCTTAAGGCAATCTATTGTGCAATTTATACAATTTAGTGAAAGTGTTGGCACACAGCAGTACGACAATTATTATTAGTTTATTAGTTTCAATTCGGGTTGTAAAACCTATTTATAACATTTACGTTTGAATCCGCAACTTTTGAATTATGGTCTAACATAATGGATAGCTCGTTATTATTAATTATTGGTGGATCCGTTTTCGAAATCCTATTATCATTAATTATTTCTAGATCCAGTTTTTAATAAAAGTATTAAATTTTTGAATATCAAAATGTATATCATTTAACATGTAACTAAAAAGAAATTGGAATATGGAAATTCTTTGCTACTTTCAAATGTATATTTGCATTTACAATTTTCTACCTAATGTTTGTGAGGCTCTACGGGCCGCACCCTAACCCAGCAACGCAATTACTGCTCAGTTTTATTATATTTTTTTTTAACAATACTAGTAAAATAATAAGTAATTAGTAATCATAGTGTCCTTCGTCGATGCATCAGCTGGGCGTCGCCGAATGTGGCACGCTGATGCTCCTTCGTTGCCGCAAGGGGCGGTATGCCTTTCGCAGTTGTTGCTATTTCCGCTGCAGGCTTCTAGTATTCCTTCGTTGGCGTAAAGGGCGGTATGCCTCTCGCACTTATTGTTATCCCTCTGACAGGTGTACAGGCAGTATACGCTGTATAGCGGACCTTCACAGTCTGCTGGGCATTTCTTCTTTAGCTTTGGGATTTGCTGCTTATGTGGAGGAGGATTTTGTATTATTTTTATACTGAGATTTCTTATTTTTAAGCTAGAGGTTGCAGAGTGTATACGACTTTGTTTTTGTTTTTAAACTGACTTTAAATGGTCGAGTTCGGCCGCTAATTTGTTTGCGGTGTTCTAATTTAGCTGACTCTCGGTCGCGTATAGCAGCTAGTGGAGTTCAGATTTTCTTTCGTTTATTCTCTTCTGAACTCCGCAGCATCTTGTCTTTTTTTTGTAGCACACTCATGAGCTCTCATTCATTGTTTCTGTTGTTAATGTTGTTGCCGTTATTCTTCCCACGTTGCGTGACACTTGTCACAGTCGCCATGTAATATGTGGGACGTTATGGTCACCAAGTAATATGTTAAACATCAAATTAATACTCTTGCATGACACTATTAACTTCAATCAGAAACACATCCATGTCTATTGAGTTGTCTTTATTCATTGAACTTTAATAATTCATATCTTATATTCTAAGCCTAAGCTGCGCAACTTTGCTGCCAGTAAACGCTGGTAGAGACTTTAGCGCATTAGGTATTCCTAAGATGTTCAGCACTGATAGTAGTGAGAGCGCGAGAGAGAATGTTATATACGTACATAAAGAAAAGACGGTCGCGCATGCTAAACATGTTGACTCGGCACTTCTACTGCCCATTGCATACTTGTTGGATCATATTACTTTGCATTTGAATTATGCTTGGGTCTTTGGCTTACGAAAACATTGCATCTAAGTGCTACAATATGTTTCAATTTAAATAACACTGGGTAAAGTGTGTATTCGATATGTATGTTTATTAGAGTATACTACACTCCATAAGATGATTGTTGGCGATATAGATTCATATTTTCTGTTTGGGCGTCATCAATTCTCTGTTCCGTCTAGACCTACCACAACAGACTACGCTATTCACAATAAAATAACAAATTAAGCACATCACATCTATCATTTAATAAATACATGGGATAATTTATTGAGCATCGGTTTTGAAGACATAAAATAGAAATTTTATTTTCTATTAATATATTTAATTACTAATTTTAATTCATAATAATAAAGAAAATAACAAAATTTTTTAACCAATAATAAATAATAAATAATTTAATGAGTGAGTCTTAGTCAATGCTATTTTCAGACTGCTGGCGTTTAGGGGCGTGGCATGTTCGCGAATTAAAGCCCCGCAAGTATGCGCAAATAAGTTCCGACCCACCAGACGCAGGGGATCGGGAGCAGCTGCCAGATTGGAGGAATCAAAGAGCTCCATCTGGAGTTGGAGTAGTTAACGGAGGAGGCGCAACAAAGGGTGTACCCAGCATAGAGTCTCGAATATCGCGGCTGAATGATGACAAACTTTCGAGACCCCCTGCAGAACCTTAAAGAGCGCCAGTTCAAACTGCAGGAACTCCTTTAGTTCCTGATCCAGATCCGCCAGCCTCCTGTCTCCTCTATGCTGGGTACACCCTTTGTTGCGCCTCCTCCGTGAACTACTCCAACTCCAGATGGAGCTCTTTGATTCCTCCAATCTGGCAGCTGCTCCCGATCCCCTGCGTCTGGTGGGTCGGAACTTATTTGCGCATACTTGCGGGGCTTTAATTCGCGAACATGCCACGCCCCTAAACGCCTGCAGTCTGAAAATAGCATTGACTAAGACTCACTCATTAAATTATTTATTATTTATTATTGGTTAAAAATTTTTGTTATTTTCTTTATTATTATGAATTAAAATTAGTAATTAAATATATTAATAGGAAATAAAATTTCTATTTTATGTCTTCAAAACCGATGCCTAATAAATTATCTCATCATGTATTTATAAAATTATAGATGTGATGTGCTTAATTTGTTATTTTATTGTGAATAGCGTAGTATGTTGTGGTAGGTCTAGACGGAACAGAGAATTGAAGACGCCCAAACAGAAAATATGAATCTATATCGCCGACAATCAACTTATGGAGTGTAGTATACTCTAATAAACATACATATCGAATACACACTGTACCCAGTGTTATTTAAATTGAAACACATTGTAGCACTTAGATGCAATGTTTACGTAAGCCAAAGACCCAAGCATAATTCAAGTGCAAAGTAATATGATCCAACAAGTATGCAATGGGCAGTAGAAGTGCCGAGTCAACATGTTTAGCATGCGCGACCGTCTTTTCTTTATGTACGTATATAACATTCTCTCTCGCGCTCTCACTACTATCAGTGCTGAACATCTTAGGAATACCTAATGCGCTAAAGTCTCTACCAGCGTTTACTGGCAGCAAAGTTGCGCAGCTTAGGCTTAGAATATAAGATATGAATTATTAAAGTTCAATGAATAAAGACAACTCAATAGACATGGATGTGTTTCTGATTGAAGTGAATAGTGTCATGCAAGAGTATTAATTTGATGTTTAACATATTACTTGGTGACCATAACGTCATATTACATGGCGACTGTGACAAGTGTCACGCAACGTGGGAAGAATAACGGCAACAACATTAACAACAGAAACAATGAATGAGAGCTCATGAGTGTGCAACAAAAAAAAAACAAGACGCAGCGGAGTTCAGAAGAGAATAAACGAAAGAAAATCTGAACTCCACTAGCTGCCATACGCGACCGAGAGTCAGCTAAATTGGAACACCGCAAACAAATTAGCGGCCGAACTGACCATTTAAAGTCAGTTTAAAAACAAAACAAAGTCGTATACACTCTGCAACCCCTCTAGCTTAAAAGTAAGAAATCTCAGTATAAAAATAATACAAAATCCTCCTCCACATAAGCAGCAAATCCCAAAGCTAAAGAAGAAATGCCAGCAGACTGAATGAAGGTCCGCCTATACAGCGTATACTGCCTGTACACCTGTCAGATGGGATAACAATAAGTGCGAGAGGCATACCGCCCTTTACGCCAACGAAGGAAGACTAGAAGCCTGCAGCGGAAATAGCAACAACTGCGAAAGGCATACCGCCCCTTGCGGCAACGAAGGAGCATCAGCGTGCCACATTCGGCGACGACCCAGCTGATGCATCGACGAAGGACACTATGATTACTAATTACTTATTATATCTAATAGTATTGTTAACTCAAAATTGCATCTGCTGTAGGGATTACCTTCGCCGTTGTCGCCTCCAATTTTCTAACAATCCTAAGCAATTTTTAAACTTTGTTAATTCTAACCGAAAGACACCGAAAGACAGCCTTCTTCCGGTTAAGTTTGCCGATGAGAGCGCAAAAACTGATCCAAGCATAGGCGATCTGTTCGCATACTTTTTACAAACTACCTACTTCTCAGCCTTATCCTTATCAGTTACAGAGGTCAAACTGCATCTTAAATCCCATTATGACGGAAAGTTCCCTTCTCAGCGACCTTAACACTGTCAAGCCGGTTTACTCACCGTGCCCTGATGGTGTTCCTGCTTGTGTGCTCGTGTGTTAAAACTTGTTGAATTGTCCGTAAACAATTCATCTTTTCCGACCATTTGGAAGGAATCGTACATTATCCGTCTCCATAAGAAAGGGAGTAAGTCAAACGTCGAAAACTATATAGGTATTTCCAAATTATCCGGTAGTTCTATCATTTCACCTTCCCAGCATGGGTTCGTGAAGCGCAGATCTACTACCACTAACCTTCTTGAGTTCACTTCGCTTGTAATTGATGGGTTTAAGAAAAGGATGCAGACTGACGACATCATAAATTATGCCTTCTCGGGTTCTTAGTCAATCTCCTGAACTGGATTTCAGAGTATTTGCGTAACAGAACCCAAAAATTAACCGTTCAGGGTTCTCTGTGATGACTATAACAAGCATTACAGAGTATTCTGCTCGGAGTCTTCTTCTAAGTATAAAATCTTCTATTCTAAACTATTTAGCTAGTAGATAGTCTCATTTTTATTTGTAATTGTATTGCATATGCTCGTATTTTGTATTCGTTTTTTACTTTTTTACTTTGCAACTCGTGTCGTACGTTACACGGGTGCGCCCCTCGGTCGGTTGGGTGGGAGGTGGGATGCATGAAGCTCCATCTCCGGCCCTATTACCGTGTTCAATGCTCGCTGGATGGTTTCACACGGTAAGTATATTCCAAATCACCCGCCATTGGAAGAAAACTTTTCCCGGGACCGTAAATTTCGTCCGCAACCGCTACATAATTATCCTTACCTTTAAGGTTTGAAGTGATTCATTGCCCAATGAATTGCTGATAGCTCTTGTGCTGTGGTTGACTTATTACTTTCACCTTTGGTGAAACTGCGAGATGCATATGCTACATGTAATTGAAGACCATTATAGTTTTGAGTTGAAACTGCTCCATATGCCCATGCTAGCATCTGTGATTATGCAAAATGCCGTTGATGCGCTATCGAGCTTTTTCAATAGCTTTCACAAAAATAAATAATTAACCTTATTTGACTTCTTTGTGTTTAAATTTGTTTGTATATTTGTTATAAGTTACAACAAGCAGGCAGACCCGAATTGCTCTGTGCTTATTATTTAAGAACATAAGTTTTACAATGGCAAGCGAACCCGAATTGGTTCGTGCCGATTTTAGCGAAGCGATAATTGCGACAAAATTAATAAGTTTTGATAATGCAAGTGGCCGATGCGTACCAAATGCACGAAGCGAACGAACTTAACTAGCTCGAGGCCTTCGCATAGGTTCATTCATAGGATCATTACAGCGAAGAGCGCAAGCTTAATGTAAATGTAATCCTAAGAGCGATATTTAAGCAGTTGCTTTGCAGAGCAAGTATTATAAGATGGGATATAAGATGCTACTCTTATCAATTGCGAAGTCGCTCCAGCTGGCTGCGTAGCCAGACATTCTCCCCCCGTTGAAAGGCATGGGCTTGTTTGCAGCTCTCCTTGTAATTTCCCACAATTAGCTCCGTTCCTCGCCATGGCCACCTTAGAGGCGGCAGATTTTCATCCTTTACAAGGACTAGGTGTTTGACACATAGGCCTGGTTTCGGAGGTACGCCATTTGGAAAGCTGCTGAAGCAGCGTTAAATATTCATCACGCCAGCGGGACCAAAACAGTTGTTGGAGGTGAGTTACGCGTTGCCAGCCATCCAGACGATTGAGTTGAAGGTGCATCACATCAGGCTCAACGAACGATCAGCTGGGACGATCAGACGCTTGAGTTCCAGAAGCTCGTTCTTGGCGCCGACAAAGTTGGTAGCGTTATCCGACCATATCTGAGATGGCCTGCCTCGAGTCGATATAAACCTCTTGAGCCCATTCAAGAATGAAGCCGTCGACAGATCCTTGACCAGCTCCAGGTGAACTGCTTTAGACGCTAAGCAAACTAGGACAGCCATGTAGCATTTGACTAAAGCTTTATTACATACGTCTGGTTTATAGAAAAATGGTCCACAATAGTCAACGCCAGAGACTTCAAATGCTCGACAAGCAGTCAAACGTTCCTTGGGAAGATCAGCCATTATATGCTCTACTAATCGTGGCTTGGCACAAAAGCATGTCTCCTTCCACCAATCGGCTAATGCTGCAACCGACTATGAGCCAGAAGTACCCGTGGACCAGCGTGTAAATCCTGATTGTGAAACCATGTAAAGAGTGAACCTGTGGCGAGCTTCGAAATCCAGCGAAGAGTTTTTCAGGCGCCCATCAACTCTAAGAATGCCAAACTCATCTAAAAAAGAGTTAAGTGATGCGATACAACTGGATGGCTTAACAGCTCTTCTCGATCGCAGTGATTTAATCTTTTTCCACAGGTGTGCTCTCTGGACGAGCCGCAGTAAGAGTTGGGATCCATGTTGTATATCACACACTGTTAGTCCAGGATGCCTGCTTCTTTGTATGAATTTATAGATATATGCGTAAGTAAGCGTATTTACAAGTGGCGGATATATCAAGGAAGGAAGATGACGCAATAAGGACCTTTTTTCTTAGCTCGAGTTCTAGCCTTTCTGGCAAGCAAGAATCTGGCTAGCCCAATTTGTTCCACATAGAAATTCTGAGCCGTTGAAAACGACTCGCAACTTTGTCTTTGTCTTCTTTAAAGACACAGTGATGAGGGAGAAAAAATTATGACAAAGTCCTACGGACTCTAGAGCGACAGGCGACATATGACCCAGATCCAAGTATTCCTTTAGAAAATTTGAATTTTCCAGGTTCCAGGGTCAGGAACCGACGAAAGGCGTGTTGGTATGACGTCCCAAGACATTCCAAACTTCGCTTGAAGGGTAAATGAACCGAACATTGGCCACTAGGCAATCTGGTATGAGTCCTTAAGAAATGCTCTTTACAATCACTTTCTTCCTTTGATGTGGTAGGTGTAATTTTCAAGCAGGCTTCTATCTCCCAAAATCGACGCACCAATTCATCAGAACTTGACTTGAGGGTTGCCCTGGGAGAATCTTTGTCTGGCCGACGCTGAGAAGCTCGTAAAACAAACTAGCTCCAAGCATCAAATCGACGCGTTGTGGTTTAAAGAAACACGGATCTGCAAGTTTTATGTTAGCGGGAATGTTCCAATTCGTAGTGTTGATTGGAAAATTCGGTTGACTATCAGTTATGGTAGGCGCTACCAGGGCTGTGAGGCTTGTTGAGTACTCAGATACTCGAGACTGTGTGTCGAAAACGAGAATCTCCTAGACCAGAGAAAATGGCTGAGGACTTGTGCTTCTTTAACTGAATCTGTTGAGCAAGGCGAGACGTTATAAGGTGAAGCTGAGAGCCGGAATCCAAAAGGGCCCGACAAGGTATCAAAGTGCCCGAGCGATTTTCAACGAACACCATAGTAACAGCCAAGAGGACAACATCACTATTGAAATACTGGGCAACAAGAGAGGTGGAGGTAGATGGCGACGACTTAGCGAAAGAGGCATGGGCTATCTGCGATGAATTTGCAGGCTCAGTCAGCTGACCAGACGGAAATACCGAATTATTTAAATGCAGCAGAGAATGATGTTTCGCCCCGCAGGTCCGACAGCATCCAGAGCTGCATGATCGCAATTGATGACCTTTCTTTAGGCAATTCAAGCACAATTACAACTCGTTTTGCCTCCCTAAGCCGTAATGCTGGGGTCAAATTTCCAAATCGAGAACAATTATATATATTATGACCAGGGCTGTCACAAAAGACGCAGACAGGGGCGTCGTGGTTAGTGGCGATAAATGACGATCTACTTGGGTTAATTGCCTAGTTTTTCCCACTTGAGCACATAGCTTGGCATAGCAAAATTTACGGGTTTCCATTGTTCTTCATCTCTGCTCCAGAAACGTAGCTATGTGCTCCCACGGTGGTATTAAGTTGACAAACGTTTTCGAATCCTCTTGGCTTGTGATGTTGGGTCCAGCTTTTGTAGGATAATCTGCACAATGATGTGCATCCAGGGACCTGTTCGGTGTAGCCCATGCTTTTTTTAATGCGCGAATGTGTGTGTTGAATTGGTCGGACACCTCCCTTAGCGTCATGGCCGATCCACCTGCCACCCTCTTGAGCCTCAATATCTTAAGTATATGTGCCTGAAAACACCAAAAACGTGTATTATTACACCTTTTCTCCAATATAATTATTATTTGTTACTTCCAATGATCGAATTGCGTCTGGCGCTGAGATCCTTCATGCACCATCGAAGATGCTGCAGCTTTTCGATATCTGCTAAACCACCACCACTGAACGTAGGTAACTTAAATGAAGGTAATGCAGGCGGTGCCTTAGCTTTAACTGTCTGCCGCGGGCAGCACAGATTGGTCCCGAAATGTTGTACAAGGCAATATTGACACACGTTTCTTTCTCAATTGGCTACCAATTATATCCAAGTCTAGCTCTTCGAGACTTAGTGTGAGTAATATCAAATGAGGCCTGAAGCCGCTCGATTTGCTTCAGCCTAACACTAAGACCGCTCTCATCAATTGCACTAAGTGTCGAATTAGTTGAGAACATTTTGCAGTGTTTGCAAACTGTCATAAATTGAAATGACTTTGCGCTTCAGAAAAGTCACCCTGTCTGCAGTTGCCTTGCGAAGCGTTGATAGAAAGTGTGTGCGAAACTAGCGGAGTACAAAACAACGGTAATCGCTAGTATATGTAACCCGCTCAAAAAACAATAGCTGTAAGAACCTCGGCGAATGCAAGTTATGTCAAGTAATGTAACGAAGCAACGGCAATAGCTTGTACATAAGTTACGCACGAAGGAACAATAAACTTTGAGCGACCGAGAGAGTAAGCAAAGCGACGAAGACTGCTTATATGTATATAAGCCGCACAAAACAAAATGTCAGGTTCTTTTAAGTTTTTTGGTGAGATAGCCGACAATTGGATTCTAGCCGAATAGCAACGAGATTCTGCGAAACCATGAATTGGGTGAAGCAATCTGCAGTGACACATGAATTAAGAGCAGGAGTGTTACATCAAAACATTCAAAGAAATGGCAGCACAAAATGTTTGCCTGTAATACCTAGAGCCTTTAGATGGTCAGTCATTACTAATGTCCATGATTTAGGGTGGAAGAAAACTCTAGACAAACTGTATGCCAACTACTGGTTCCCGAAGGTATCCTGAATGCAACGATTTTTATTAGGGTAGAGAAAGTTCGGTAGAGTAAACGTGATGCAAACTATTGTAATTTTAACATAGCACGCGAAAAGGATTGTGCATAGCGTAGACTGTTGTGCATGTCGATAGGAATAGGGGCGATAATTTCTGACGGAAAGGCCATAGGCCCTTGCCACGGTTGCACTAATGCGGCTTACTGAACAACATGGATCGATCAGAGCCCGAGTCTCAAGGGTCCTTTTCCCGCTGTCGAGCAGCACTATGGCGGTGGGCAGTATACTGACCCCCTTGTGCTGGAGAAGGGACGTAAGCGACGTCCGTATAGTAGCATGTCTCGGGCTGGGGGTGATGTGCCGCTGGAGGGCGAGGAGCCAGAAGCTCTTCTTGTGGGCCTGTTGTCTGACCGAGAGGGTCGAGCGCTACAGGGATCACGCATGTGGAGTAAGGTGTGGTGGTCATTTTTGCAAATTTTGCACTTGGCTCCACTGCGACATGATTCCCCTGAATGCTGATGAGCCAGGCAGTTGGAGCAATATTTGTTAATCAAAACGGCTCGGAGACGCTTCTCGGGCGTGAGCTTCAAGAAGCGCTGGCACTTGCGTAGCGCATGGATGCCTCTACACACCCGGCATCTAAAAGAGTCCGTTTCTTGGCGTTGATTGGATGCCTTCGTTGACGGTGCCATGCTGGTTCTCTACAGAGGAGTGAACTGGAGAATAAGATGTAGGAGAGGTGTTATTATGTGTGGGTTTTGTTTTGAAAGAGGGATTAGTTGCTTTTAAGGATTAGTCGGTGGTGTTATTTGCCTCAGTAGGAAGAAGGACCAATTTGGCTATTGGCCTTCGGATGACACAATGAGCGGTAAGCACGTCCACTACGCGGACCTTATCATCTGTGCCTGGGCAAGCCAGCTGGACTCGGCCAAGGCGCCATTCATTTATTGGTAGGTTATCTTCCTTGATAATCACCGTATCACCGACTTAGAGGTCCCTTGTAGGGAACTGCCATTTGTTTCGCTTATGGAGCTCTTTTAAATACTCATTCTTCCACCGGAAGCAGAATTGCTGGTGGAGCGCTTTGAGTCGCTGCCAGCGGTTAATTATAGAAATAGCGTCTTTGATTACTGGCTCGTTAGTTGCCAGAAGAGGGCCACCAACTAGGAAGTGGCCTGGACTTAGAGCCAATAAATCAGTCGGATCTTCCGACATTGGAGAGATTGGCCTGGAGTTAAGGCAGGCTTCAATCTTGAAGAGGAGAGTCGCGAACTCCTCAAATGTATATTTTGAGGATGTGGTGGATTTGTAGAAGTGGGTCTTAAAGCTTTTGACACCTGCTTCCCACAATCCGCCCATGTGAGGAGCGCCAGGAGGATTGAAATGCCAACACAAGTTTTGATGGCTATGCTTGGATAAGATGAGCTCTTTGGTCGCTTGCAAGAAATCTCTCGAAAGAACGGATGACGCTCCCACAAATGTTTTCCCATTATCTGAGTACATCTGTTGTGGAAGGCCACGTCTTGCGATAAATCGCGAAAATGCGGCCAGGAATCTCTCCGTGGTTAGATCTGTTGTGGCTTCTAAATGGATTGCTTTCGTGCTGAAACAAACGAAGACACAGACATCACCCTTGGTAATTTTGCATGCTCGACCAATGTAGCTTTTAATATCGAAAGGTCCGGCAAAGTCTACACCCGTATGTGTGAAGGGTCGGGAAAAGGTTGATCTCGCCCTTGGGAGCTCGCCCATAAGTTGGGTCTGGAGTCGTCTACGGTGTATTACACAGACCTTGCAGGAGTTTATGGTAGATTTTACCAGGACCTTGAGCTTTGGGATCCAGTATTTTGCTCTTATGAGGCGCATTACCAACTGATTGCCTCCGTGAAAATAAATGAGGTGGGTAAATCGGACCAGGAGGCGTAAAAAATCACAATTGGCCGGAATGATTATGGGGTGCCGCTCATCATAGCCTAACGAGGTTGACGCTCTCACCCGTCCACAGGATCGCAGAACACCCTTTTGGTCGATGAAAGGGGTTAAATTGCGAATGCTGCTTGATCCTTGAATTGGCTTCTTATCGAGCAAACAGCTATACTCCTTAGGATAAGCTTGGCGTTGAGTATACTCGATAAGTCGGAACTGAACTCTCGTAAGTTCTTCATTACGGAGCTCGGCGGGAAAGTGGATCGCTGGATTTCTACAGCGCTAGATAAAGCGACAGACATATGCGATAACTCGCAATACCTTGTCGAATCTGGAGAATCGTTCCAGAAGGTTATAGGAGGGTAGCTGTGAGACATTGCACTTCACTACGCGTTGTTCAATCTCTGTCTCAAGTACCGTAACAGGAACTGGCCATTGGTCTTGTGGTAGTTGTAACCATTCCGGTCCATGCCACCACAAAGTGCTGCCCAATAGGTCCCGAGGAGAAACCCCCCGACTGGCGAGGTCAGCTGGGTTATGTTCGGATCGAACATGGGACCGTTTGCCATTGGTTGATGTTATCTTGGCTACCCGGTTAGCTACAAAGGTAGACCATTTGCATGGAGGTTTATCCAACCAGGCAAGAACAATAGTGGAGTCTGTCCAATTGAAATTTTCTCTACTCTGGATGGGGAGCTGAGGAATAAGAGCCGTGGTGAGCTCGGAAAGAAGAACGGCGCCACACAGCTCTAAGCGTGGTAGTGATACCGTCTTAACTGGCGCGACTCCCGTTTTTGCTGCGAGAAGGTGAGTGGAGATGCATCCGTTGATCTCGACGCGCAAATAAAGTGCAGCACCATATGCGCGCTGGGACGCGTCGCAGAAGCCGTGAAACTGCACCTTTGCCTTTTGCTGAAAATCGACCCATCTTGGAATACGGATCTCTTCGAGAGAGGGATAGTCGGTTAGGAAGTCATGCCAACGTTGAACGAGATCTTTCGCCAGGGAATCATCCCACCCCAGCTCTTGTAGCCAGAGCTCTTGCATGAAAATCTTTGCTCGAACTATCACAGGTGCTAGCCATCCAGCAGGATCGAACAATTTCGCAATCTGTGATAGTACTTCACGTTTAGTGAGCGAAGGCTGAGATACCATTTTGGACGGAGCAAAGAAAAACTGGTCTGTTGTGGCTTGCCATCGAATGCCTAGCGTTTTAGCGACGCTGGCCTCTTCGATTTCTAAGAAATCCGCACACAGTAAGTGGTCCCTTGGTATTCCTTTTAACACTTCCTTTGTGTTGGATGTCCACTTTCTCAGAGGGAACCCGGCTCTGTCGAGTGCCATGCGGAGTTCTGCAATGGCTGAAATTGCTTGTTGCTTCGTGTGTGCCCCTGCTAGAACATCATCGACATACATATAAATTTCAATTATGTCGGATGCGATAGGACATTGTTCTCGTATATCACGAGCAAGTTGATGGAGGACCCGGATTGCGAGGTATGGGGCACAGTTTTCCCCAAAGGTAACTGTATTGAGTTCGAAGTCGCAAAGTTCTTCATTCTCATTGCGAAATAGTATTCGTTGGTAGGGCGTATGTCTTGGACCTGGATTTGCCGATACATCTTAGTTATATCGGCATTGAAAACGTAGCGGTAGAATCGCCACTTTAGTATCTGAATCGTCAGATCGGATTGGAGTACTGGTCCCGTGTGTAGGATATCATTTAGACTTTTGCCATTGGAAGACGGGCTGGAGGCGTTAAACACAACGCGAACCTGTTGTGGTGCTGTCGGGCTTAAAAACAGCATGATGCGGCAAGTAAAAATTATTGGGGTTGCTGTTTGGAGAGACTTGTGTCATATGACCTAAGTCGAAGTACTCCCGAATCACGGAGTCGTACTGCTCTTTCAAAGGAGGGTTTCTTTTTAAACGATTCTCGTTCTTTAGAAACTGAGCTAGTGCGATAGATCTTGAATGTCCTAAGTCTATGTGATTAGGTTCTTGGAAAGGTAGGGTGACTACATATCTGCCATTCTCGTTCCTGGTTGTTGTTCGGATGAAATTACTCTCACAAAAAGAGTCGGAGCTCTTTACCAGTTTGACTGGAATGTCCTCCACCTCCCGAAATTTTGTGAGAATGACGTCTAATTGCTCTTCTTGAGAGACAGATATTCGAGTCGAGAATGACGAGATTGCGGTGGATGCGGTCTTTGAAACTGGGCCTGTAAAATCCACCCGAAAACAGTTTCCTGGCCCAGCAACGTGCCACATATATTAGGATGGGAGCCGCCCGTTAGTATGGACGGTAGGATATCAGCGCCAATCAGCACATCTACCTGCGAACTCTTGTGGAAATTAGGGTCCGCTAACTGGAGTTTTGGCAGGGTTGTCAATAAACTTTCGAACATGATGGTAGATTTCCTGCCAAATGTGGTAGGACGTAGGCTGATGCCTCGATTTGGATACGAGGCTTGGAAGGAGAGCCAATATTAAAATGGCAGAGCTTGCGAGGCTGGGCTGCAACAGCTTGATTTAATCCCGATACTTGTGCCTGTACGGATTTGTACGGCACCTTTATCAGGTGGAAGAGTCGCTCGGAAATAAATGTTGCCTCTGATCCCGAGTCGATCAGTGCACGAGCTGTATAATTTACACCCAAATGGCGAACATATATAACAGCCGTACTTAGGAGAACACCGTGGGTGTGAATTGCAACATAATTGTGAACATTCGTTTGTTGGGATGGAGTGGACTGTATGGATTGATTGGAGGGAGCTGTTGCTTGTGGCATGGAGACTACCGTAGGGCTCAATTGTGGAGTGTCACTACGATGCAAGAGCGTATTGTGACGACCCTTGCACGTAAAACAATTGTGAGCACTTGTGCAATCCCTTAACTGATGACCCCTAGCGAACCAGTTCAAACATAGTTTTTGCTGTTTGATTTAAGTTGCCCGTTCGTGGACGGGCATTTGGAGAAATCGTGGGCACAGACGGATAGGGTGATTCTCCCTGGAGCATAATTTGCAGGCTTGCGGCTTGTTAGCGACCTTATTCTCAACTGAGTTAAGCCTTCTAGTGGTAGGAGGTTCTGTTCGAACAATTCTGGAGTGCGCTGGAGTATTTGCGCTTGGCTTAAGCTCTTCTATCGCTTCTAGAATGCGATAGCGTTCTAAGAGAAAGGCGTTCATCTTAAGCCAAGATGAGATGTCGTTATTTCTGGAGGTGGACTGTTCCCATAAGGAGAGTGTTAATTTGGGTAATATGGAGGAACATAGGAACACGAGGATACAGTCCCAGTTTTCTATGTTGATTTCGGATAACTCCAGAGCTGTAAAGCAACCTTGAATGGTGCTCTGAAGTTCCTTAATTGCCGTTCCAGACTCTTGGGAGATTGGCTGCAGGTTGAAAAGAATCTTGAGCTGGCTGTTGACTAACAATTTTCGGTTCTCAAAACGCTCAGTCAGATTGGCCCAGGCTGATCGGAAGCCATCGTTAGTCAAAGGTGACTTCGATACAATCGCCTGAGCCTCACCGCTGGTTTTCGCATTGAGATGGAATAATTTCTCGATCTCTGATAACCTAGGATTATTTATGTAAATTGCGGTAAAGAGGTCTCGAAATGTGGGCCAACGTATGTAATCTCCGCTGAAGATTTCTGTGTCGCAAGGAGGTAACCGACACCCGGTGGGAACATATGTCGGAATGGTGGACTGAGCGGATGGTCTATTTTGGGCGTTAGCGGTATCGATTTGCTCGCTAAGACTGCATAACTGAAATGGTTTCCATTGAACCGGCTTCCGAGATTATTGTTGAGCCGACCTCGTACTCTTTTTCAACCTTGTCCCACAAGGCTCGCACTTGGTCCCGACGGACCTGGCACGTATAGAGAGACGGGTCGGAGCCTCCAGGAGTGTTTATTTTTGCCTCAAACTGACTTAGCCGATCAGTGACCGCAATAAACTTGATTAAGGCCGCATCTGTCATATTTTGGGCCGTTTTGGTATTAGCTCGCGTGAAAATCGGACTAGATCTTGTGCGGTTGCCTTAGTGCGTCCGACTGCAGTGGTCAGGGATGCTTCGCTTTTAGCTTTGGATGGCGGGCGACTTATTTTTATCAGTGGACTTGGCCTCGAACTAAGAGGTGCCTTAACAGTTCCCCTTGGCGTGGACGCGGATGATTCGCTTTAAGTCCGGGACGATGTTTCCCTTTCGACTCTAAGGGCTGCTGTTGGAGACGGAGAAGTTCTGGAGGTGCTTGCGGACGGAACTGCTAATTGATGCTTTGTTTCTTCCCCTTTGCCAGTTGGCATACTAGGCGGAAGCGATTGGGTAGGAAAACAAAGGTGCTCGCTTCTAGTAGTAGAGGTTGCGATGCTTAAAACAAAGAAACACTGGAATGCCGATACAGGTGAATAATCGAGGTTATAATTCGATTGAGATTGCGGAAGATTTAAATAATTTTGCTTAAAATTAAAAATTTATTTGATTTGATCAATTTAATTAAAAAATTTATTTGACTTGGTAATTAAAAAAAATACGATTATTTATTAAACAAGGGAAATAATAATAAAGAATTTCGATGCTCGTTCTCGATAATTTTATTATTATATTAGTCTTTGAATACGGTAACGGTTGGTTTATTTTTACTTTTTTGTGGTACTCATAAAATACCCACTATTGTGGCTGAGTACACGCCGCTGACAAATGTAGAACTTCGAAGTTAGTGTGTAGTGATTTTGTTTATTTACAATAAATTAGTAGTATTATTAATCTATTAATTATGATTGTTGTGTTTTTATTGGTGCGTCTCGGAACAAGAGTAATTGTATGGGAATGTGTGCAATTGCATAAAAACGTGTAATTGGAGTACGGATCGGCAGCTGTTTATTTTTACATATGTGTGTGGTGTGTACATGCGCACATACGCCGGTTGTAATTGCAATGTGTTATAATTGTTATTTGTGCAGTGATGTTTCTGCTATTGTATATTGTGCACTTATAAATCTTATATGTGGACACGCATAGTACATATGATTTTGTGGATTTATTTATCGGATGTGTGTACTATGTGGTTGCACAAATATATTCGGTTGCACTATGCAATAAATCATAAGTTGAGAAATTGAACTGGAGTTTGTATTTATGTTTATTAAATAATAATGTTAAATATAGTGTCTATTCAAAATGCATATGGGCAATTATATTCGGATTGAATATATGTTTGTACGTATGTATGTATGTACAATACGTGCTGGTGAACCTGGTGTATGTTTGTGTATCGGACCAAGAACATGAATTAACAATATTAATTAGGAAACAATATTGTGAAGCAACTTGTCGGATGAAATGCGGACACGTAATTAATTTTTTTTCTATAGTTAGGAAAGTGCACGAGTGCGTACGTATGTACATACAAAAAAATGTTGAAGTGGATTTCTTTTGTAGTTGGAAGTAACTACCACAAAATTTAACTAAACTGTTCTTAGTTTTGATCGGATAATTTATATATATTTGTATATATATATAATATATATATATTCAGAAAATTGCCAATCACTTTTCTTAAAGAAAAAATATGGCGAAAAATATAGCGGATATTGCCGAATATATATAGAAAGGCAATTTTATATTTACTTATCTTTGCCAAAAAACTTGTGTAGGGGCGAACGGTTTATATAATATCCGGCTCGAAGGACCAATGTTTGTGGGGGAGGCGTCAAATATGTAATCTTTATAATAGTGGCACTTTATTAGAAACTTTCGGCTGCATATAATGAACTATACATTTGAAGTGATTTTACATATTTTTGCTTGGAGTTATGGAGGTGGAAAGAAGACCACAAGGAGAGTGCTAAGCGCATCTTGGATCAAATTAGTGAGTGAGTCTCTCTCAGTGTGTCAGTCTGTCTCACTGAGTGACTCTCTCACACTGAGTGAGGCTCAGTCAATGCTGTGTTCAGACTAGCAATGAACTGGCATGAACTTATATTTAAAAAATACGCTATAAAGTTAAGTTCCGCCGCCGTAAATGGAATCTTGAGAAAAAACTACGTGGAAAAGATACCATCCCCGACTTATTTGGGCATTCCTTATGTGTGGAGGGTTCACCGAAGCATTACCCAAAAAAATTGTGAGGTTGCTACCTGACCGTTAAATATCTATTTTTATCGATATTGTTAGTTTATATGCATCTCCAATATTAGTAATAAGTAAGCTTAAGTAATAAGGAGCTGTTATTTTTGAGTTTGTGTTGGATTATTGAGTGTTTACATAATAAGTGAAAGCTGGTTTCACAGCACTGTGTTGTAAATAATAATTTAACAACACTGAAATTCACACAAGCACTCAATCACAATAAAATAACTAAAAAAAAAATTAAAAAACATCGAAAAAAATTATTTGGCAAGTGAAAGCAAAATGTGTGTTTGTATATTCGCGTAATAAACATAAAACTGCTTTGTAGGCTTACAGTGACCCTGAAGAGGACAAATCTTCGCCGTGCATAAATAATTGAAAACAAAACAAGAATTCTACAGAAAAGCGTTTTTAAGAAAATAAAAGAAGAAGAACAATATGAAGGGATGCAAATTCAAAAATATTTCTTCATTTAATGGAGAGAAATATTCTATATGGAAATTTCGTATTTAGGATATTTTTGCTCAGAGCGATATTTTATATGTTATTCAAAAAGAGAAACTATTAGAGATGGACGATAAATCGGATAAGGCATAGAGAGAGAAGCAAAAAGCATCATCATAATTGAATTTCATAGCGATTCATTTCTGTCATTTGCTGATAATGATAATTCTGCCAAGCAAATTTTAGAAAACTTAGACTCGGTGTACGAGTGTAAAAGTTTAGCTTCGCAACTTTCCATACGGAAGCAGTTATAAACATGTAAATTATATGGCGACAATCCAATATCTCAAATGATGAAAGCGAAGAAGGGTGTGAAACAACGAGCTCTGAATTACAGGACCAGACATCAATAGTTTATTAATTTAATGTCCTGATGAGGTCGCTGCTGGTCCGTCAAACTGTCTTCTTTAAAGACACAATAGTGAGGGAGGAAATATTGACAAACTCCTATGGACTCTGGAGTGACACGCGACATATGTTCCAGATCCAAGTATTCATTTTAAAAATTTTAATATTGAATCTTCAGTTCTGAGTGATTTTTGGGTTTCCGTTCCAGGGGTAGGAACTGACGAAATGCTTGTTGGTATGACTTTCCAAATAATTCCTACCTTCGCTTAAAGGGTCAACGAACCCAATATTGGCCATTAGGCAATCTGGTCCTTACTAAATGCTCTTCACAATTACTGTAAAGTAATAGTGACCATATTTCCTTCTGTGCGGAAACCAGAATCTCCAAGACCGGAGACAATGACTGAGCAATTGTGCTTCTTTAACTGAACCTGGTGAGCAAGGGAACAAGGTATCAAAGTGCCGGAGTAGTAAAGAGGTTAACATGTCTACTGAAATACTGGGCAACAAGAGAGGTGGAGGTAGATGGCGACGACTTAGAGAAAGAAATATGGGCAATTGAAGCTACATGATCGCAATTGATAACCTATCTTTAGACAATTACCGCACAATACAAGTCGTTTTGCTTCCCTAAGCCGTAATGCAGGGTCAAGTTTCCAAACCGAGAACAATTGTATCTCAGAACCAGATCTGTCACAAAAAACACAGACAGGAGCGTCGTGATAAACGACGATCTTCTAGTGTTTATTGCCTGTTCATTTTCACCTGATTTAGAGTTTGCATGGGTAGGCATCTCTGCTCCAGAAACGTAGCCATATGCTCCCACGATGGTATCAAGTTGACGACCGACGAATCCTCTAGCTTTCCTTCTCACTTGGCTGGTGATGTTGGGTCCAACGTATGTAAAATAATCTGCACAATGATGCATCCAGCAACCTGTTCGGTGTTGCCCATGCTCTTTAACGAGCGAATGTGTGCGTTGAATTGGCCGGACAACTCGCTTTGCGCCAGAGCCGACCCACCTGTCACCCTCTTGAGCCTCAGTATGTCAAGTATGCTTGCCTGAAAACATACTATTAAAACTTTTCCTCAATAAATTAAGAGCTATAGCATAATTATCGTTTGTTGTTTCCAGGGATCTAATTGCGTCCGGCGCTAAGACCTTCAGACACGATCGAAGATTCTGCATATTTTCGATATCTGCTAATTCAGAATAATTTTGTATTATAGTTATGAACATAGAATATTCGGAACATTTTGTATATCCACCACTGAACGTAGACATCTTAAATGAGGGTAATGTCGGAGGTAACGAAGGAGCGGCTATAGTCTGTACATACCGAGAGATTAACCAAAGCGCCGGTGATCACTTACATGTACGTAAACCGCACAAAAATTAAATATCAGGTTGCTGGTCTTTTAACTTTATTCCTTTAATGTACAGCATTAATGAAACATCCTAAGAGGGTTCAGGGTATCCCCTAGTCGGGAGCTCCCGACTAGAACCTCTTACTTGTTTTTTCATTTATTTATTTTTTCTTTAATGGTCGACAGAACGAGTATCTTCCTAATTATTCAATACATTGTATATACAATTATGAAAATTAAATGCTAAAAGCCTAGATAGAGAATATAATTTTCTAATAGCATCAACGACCGATTGAGGTGTTTTATTTGCTAGTCCGGCCAGCTGTGCTCCTTTTCACAGCTAATTTTGTCAGTGACGCTATTAGAGCCTAAATCTAAGAAGAAGGGTGTAAGTAGGCAAAATGTGTTCTTAAGTAAAGTTAAAAATAATCTTAATTTGCTATATTATTTGAGAAAATAACATAAATAGGAGAAAAGAAAGTAAGAAGATTTTTAATAAATTTAAGAACTGTATGCTAGATATATAGAGTGTTAAGTAGATAGGATAAGGAGAAAGTATTGGAAAAGTAATGGGGAAATCACCGACCCGTTGGGGGAAAATTTACAGCCTGTCCGTCAAGCTATGCCCCTGCTCATAGCTGGGAATGGTCAGTGACTTCCCGAAGGTATCCTGAATGCAACGATTTTATTAGGGGTAGAGAAAGTTCGGTAGAGTAAACGTGATGCAAACTATTGTAATTTTAACATAGCACGCGAAAAGGATTGTGCATAGCGTAGACTGTTGTGCATGTCGATAGGAATAGGGGCGATAATTTCTGGTTGGACTAGCCGGAACAGAGAATGGAAAACGCCCTAGCAGAAAAGGAGAATCTATATCGCCAACAACCAACTTATGTAGAAAGACAACACCGAGAATTGTCCTACGGCTGGTTAACGACGGAAGATTAAGAAGAAGCAGCGTGCTGGAATAGGATGGCAACCGAATACTGGGGTCCCAAATTAAACCTCGTAAGGAAAAAGAAGAAATTGCTTCTGAACAGATTCAATACGATCCTGGCTATTGTTATGCTGCGGAGACCAGATGCATGAACAGTATTCAAGGATAGGACGAACAAGAGAGATGTACAGAAGTTTCGTTAAAAAAGGATCGTTAAACTCTTTAGACCATCATTTAATGAATCCAAGTGCACATTTTGCCTCATTAACGATGGTATCTATGGATGGTATCTGAAGATTGAAGCAGAGTTTAGAATCAAAAAGAACGCTTAGATCCTTAACTGTTAGTATACGTTGCAATGAAGTATTGTCGATTGTATAATTGACAAGATAAAGTGTAGTACGATTAGATGCCATAAACATACACTTTGAACAATACAGATGCAATTGATTGGCCGCAGCAGAAAAGGAGAATCTATATCGCCAACAACCAACTTATGTAGAAAGACAACACCGAGAATTGTCCTACGGTTGGTTAACGACGGAAGATTAAGAAGAAGCAGCCTGCTGGAATAGGATGGCAACCGAAGATTGGGATCCCAATTTAAACCTCGTAAGGCAAAAAGAAGAAATTTCTTCTGAACAGATTCAATACGATCCTGGCTATTGTTATGCTGCGGAGACCAGATGCAAGAGCAGTATTCAAAGATGGGGCGAACAAGAGAGATGTACAGAAGTTTCGTTATAAAAGAATCGTTCAACTCTTTAGAATCCAAGTACACCTTTTGCCACATTAACGATGGTATCTATGTGAAGATTGATGCAGAGTTTTGAATAAAAAAGAACGCCTAGATCCTTAACAGTTAGTATACGTTGCAATGGAGTATTGTCGATTGTATAATTGACAAGATAAGGTGTAGTACGATTAGATGTCATAAACATACACTTTGAACAATACAGATGCAATTGATTGGCCGAACACCAAAGTTGCATAGCGTTCAAATCGTCTTAAAGACGATTGTCCTGTAAGTAGTTGTAGAGTTGGTTGATTGGAAAAAATTAGCAAAGAGGTAAGCAGAATCAGAGTCATTGCTAGCTTTATCCACCCCGAGAGAAAAAGAATATGGCTAACTTGAAGATTTACGATTTAAGTTTACAAAATTTAAAAACTGTCTCGGATTTAGGGCAAATTGCATTGAGAATTCAGACGAAAGAAGTTCGACTTGGCTATGGAATATTTAGCCAAGTCTGTACACGAACCAGACTTTGAAATTTTTTTTTTTTTTTTTTTTTTTTTTTTTTTTTTTTCAAAATATTTAGATTTTATATTTTTTAGATTTGATAATCTGGGCGTAAACCAAGGTGGCTTTGAAGAAGTAGTCGATTTGGGAATACACATATCTAAGAGGGAGTTTAGGGTGTTATAAAAAAGTTAATAGCAGTATTCATATCAACCGAGTCATATAAGAAAGACCAATCGGTTGCATAAATAAGTTGATTCAGCAATGAAAGCAACGGCGGGGCTTATTGGCTGATGAGCACGAAATGAGAGGATTACAATTGAAGATTGCAACCTCTTGAGTAGGATGATATACATGCTCAGGGAAGAGATAAAGGAGGGGACCTAGACACATTAGAAAAAGGGTAGTCGTTAACAAATGAAAGTCAAGTATTCTATGCAAATGATTAGAAATTGAAATGATTTGAAACAACGAAAGATCAAGCATGCTATCTATAAAATTATTAATATTAATACCCTGTAGCATGCGTACATATGTATATACATACATATGAATAAGGCTGCAACACTTTGTTGTTATGCCAACAGAATGCAAACATAAGCAGCGACTTTGTCGCAGCGCGCCTAACGCTAAGTGCCCTCTGCGCATATTCAAGTGCAGACGAAATATGATCCGCACTTGATAACAACGACCGCCCAAATAGCTAAGTCAGCGTTCTCACGCTTTACCGTCGCTGTGTATACATATGTGCGCGCATGACTCTCTCTGACACTCTTGTTGTATATAATAAGCCTAAAACCCATGTTTGAAGAACGGCTGCTCACTGCTGCACGGTGG